>CAUYRH010112952.1:0-28205 GCA_963574655.1 Perodicticus potto | reverse complement strand
AAGTACAGAAAAAGTTGCTCCAGTGTCCAAAAGAAATTTTCTCTCCTGGCGCTCCGCTATAAGGCAAACCTGGGGCTCTTGAGGGGTGATGACACAAGCTGGAGCCATGAGAATTTGCCCCGGGCACTCTCAGTCCAGTTTGTGCTCCGATGGGGTCCCTGTTCCAGGAGGCCTTCGCCTCTGGGGACAGGCCACCCTCCAGAAACACACATGTATTTTTCAAGAATATTCTTTCTGTGCCATCACATGGGAAGGTAGAAGGGTAAAAGGGGACTGAACTCACCCTTCTTTGACAACATTAATTGGGCTTATAAGCCCTTGTAGCCTAATCACCTCTAAGGGGTCCCACCTTATAATACTGTTACAGGAGGCAATTAAATTTTAACATGAGTTTTGGAGAAAGCGAACATTCAAATCTTAGCATCTTGGTTTATGTTTTCTGTTTTTTTATGATCTTATTTCATTTACATGGTATGTTTTGTGTTTTATTTGTTCTGTATTTGTAGTTGCCATATCATTTCTTTTCATCTTGCTCATGCTTAGAATGTGTGATTCTGTCAATAACTTTTCTTTGTTAAAACAGTGTTACAGAGGAATTTTCCTTGGTAAATATTTCATCTTATTTTAGACCAATTAGCCTTCTCTCAGCTGTTGCCTCTTGGCAAGGTATTGCTCTGTTGATACCTTTCTCTATAACCCTGCAAGATCTCTCTGGTGGCTGTATAGCCCTTTTGTTGGAAGTTCTGTCCTCTTTGTTTGGGGTCATGCATAAAGTAGTACTATTATCTTTATAGGTATCCTGAGTCCATGGGATATTGCTTTGGAGCTTTTATGCATTCTTCCATTGTAGTAAAAAAACAAAACAAAACAAAACAAAAAAAACAATCAACTTTGATGATTCTTCTTCCTCTGTACAGATTTTAAGAATATTTTTATTTTAAGTAATGCAGCCTTTTCCTCTGGAGGGGTTTTGTTACTTTTCTCTGGGCTGTCTACTCAACTCCTTCTCAGATTATCTCCAAGCTGTATGGTACTAGTGAAAAATTCTCAGGATTTTGTTTGCTACCTCTTCCTGTCAAAGTCTATTGATATTTTCATAGGTAAAAGCAAGAGTTAGGTGAATCTAGCCAAGATGAATCATCATCTTCTTACCCTCCACCTGTTCCCTACTTTTAAAAATTACTGTGTGATGTTCTACTTTCTTTTCTGTTTATGTGGCTATCTAATGGGATAATTCGTTTTTGTGTTCATATTTCCCTATGCCATCTTTACTTGGACTTCTAAGTTTTTTAATTGATTTTTTAAATTTTAAGATAGTTTTAAATTTCCAGAACATGCAAAAATAGTACAGATAAGTTCAAATATACTCCTCACCCATTTTCCATTGGTATCTTCTTATATGACTATGGTACATTTATCACAGGAGAGAATTCAATCTTGTTTTCTAACTATCAACTAAATTCTGTACTTTATTTGGATTTCACTGATTTTTCCCCAGTGTCCTTTTTTATGTTCCAGGATGCTACCCAAGATTTTGTATTACATTTAGTTTTTATATCTCCTTAGCCTGCTCTGGTCTGTGATAATTTTTTCAGACTTTCCTTGTTTTTTATGACCTTGATAGTTCTAAAGATTACTGCTCAGGTATTTATAGAATCTCTCTCAGTTTGGGATTTTCTAAAATTTTTCTCATGGATTAGATTGGAGTTCTTGGTTTTGAGGATAAATAAGCCATTTTCATCACATTTCAAGGATATATTGTATCAACATGACTTACTACTAATGATGTTAGTTAACCCTGATAATCTGGCAAAGGTATGGTTTGCAAAGATTCTTCAGTGTAAAGTTACTTAATTCAAACTCTGTTCTTTGTAAGCAAATCACTAAATATTGCCCACACTCAAGAATGAGGGTGGGGCATTCTTGAGCTTCACCTCTTGCAAGGGAAAATATCTACATAAATTACTTGTAATGCTTCTGTATAAGAGATTTATCTCTTCTCCTCATTTATTTATTCAATCATTCATATCAATATAGACACACAGATATTCATTTAATAATTTGGGTGATTATATAATACTGTGCTACTTATTTTGTTGCTTAGAATGTTCCTGTTTTGAACATTGGAAGTTAAGTTTGTATGTTACTTGGCTCTCTAGTGAGCAGTGCATACATGGTGGTAATAACAGTACCAACAACAGAACTATAATGGCTCATAATGGTAACAATAGCAGTACAATACTGTAATATTCCTCTGTACTACAATAATAAATTACAAAAACCATCTGCTCATTCTTTTAATTCAAACAAACTGAACATGAAAACATACTCGCAAGAAGTTTACATAGGAGGTAGAATAAAGTTCAAAAAGGAATATTAAAGATTAATACTCACATAAATGTTGCATCAACACTAGGCTAATTAGATAATTAAATTAATAGTTCAGGAACCAGTTTCTTCTGTATATATAAACAAACCCACATGGTATGGCACTGCATGTTTACCCTAGGTGCCAGTTTCATTGTTTATAAGGCATTTACACATGGCATCACTTTCATCTTAACTTTTTAATTCAATTTTGTGAGTCTGTGTTTATCCTTATGATCATGCCTCCAACGGAATAGTCCTCGGCAAGTTCAGGTAAGCCTGCAGTGAAAAGAAGGGTGATTCCAAAGGAAATGAAAGTAGAAGTGAATATGCATTCAAAGAAAGCACAGGAGCTATCATACTTGGGGAAAGCATTAGGCTTCAGTAGCCGCTATTAAGTTTTATGTTTTACATTTAGGTGTGTGATCTATTTTGAGTTAATTTTTTGCAGAAAGTGTTAGGTAAATGAGGAGGTTCCTTTTTTATTTATGTATGGACGTTTATTAATTCTACCATCATTTGTTCAAAAATCTATTATTTCTCCATTAAATTTCCTTTGCACTTTTGCCAAAAATAAGTTGACTATAAATTTGTGGTTCAATTTCTGGACTTTCTGTCCATTGACTTCTATGTCAGTTCCTTTGCCAATATCTTACAGTCTTGATGAGTGAAGTTTTATAGTAAGTGTTGAAATCAAATGTCAGACCTCCAACTTTGCTTTTTTTATTAAAGACTTGTTTTGTCTATTTTAGTACTTTTGTCTTTCTGCATATACTTTATAATCAGGTTATTTAGGTCTATAGAAACACTTACTAGAACCAGATGTCTTAGAAATGTTTTTCAAAGTAGATACCCTTTTTAAAATTTCGATAATTCAGCCATAAAAACTTTAGAACTTGTCTCTGGAAATTTGTAAGCACTATTTTGTTCGTTTTATCATCTGCTGAACAGTGCTACATACATATTATATTTACATGTAATTTATGTTCGTAAATTTTGTTCCGTAGATTGATCACCAATTTTATTCATGAGATTTGCTTCTATAGATTTTGCTGTTTTTAAAAAAGTCAAATTTATCCCTAAAGGTAGCAAATCACCTTTCATACAGTGTCACAACTCTTTCGAAGTAGGTGTTATTCGTGCTTTATAGATGCAAAAGCTTACAGTGGTTGACTACTTGGCTAAAGACTCAAAATCATCAAATGCACATTGTCAGAATTATCTACCTCAGGTTTACACAGGCAACTCAAATTTAGCATATCCAAATGAAATTTATTAATTCGTTCTTAAAACCTGATCCTCCTCCTTAATCTCCCATCCTGATCAGTGGCACAACCATCTGCCCACATATCCAAGCCAAAACTTCTTCCTCAGAACTTCTATTAAACTGATCTCTTAGTTCTGTTTATTCTGTCTTTAACCAATGTATCTAAATTGAGCCTATCCTTCCCTAATTTTTTATTCTTCATTGTGTATCTATCTTATTTATATATGCATGTATATTTGTTATAATTTTTATTGCAGTACATGTTACAGTATATTAAATTAGTGTTCCATGAGGCAGAATAGTTCTCATTTTGTTTTTTGGAGCATTAGTATTAAAGGAGCAATGGAAATGGAAGAATATACACTGTGTGTTAGATGCAATGTTAGCTGCTGGGGACATCGCATTATAGTTTTTAGTTTGGTTAATTAAGTAATTATTACATAAATACTTAAAATGATGTTAATGGATATGAAGACTTTTGTGTAGGAATAGTTTATAAGAGGGACTCCTATTGTATCATAGTCTAAGAATGTGGGGAAAGGGGGCGGGGATAGGCCATACATAACCAAGCAAAAACAACAACAAAAAAGAATACTACGTCTGCATAGTTTCACATGATATGTGGAGATTTCTTTCTCCTCAGCTGAATCTATCTATAGGTGTTGAACCTTCATGAAAGTGTTTTAGAGTAAGTCCTTATTACTAAGAAAACCAATTTATAACTAAATTCTGCTTGAATGAAAGGCATGTTTGGAGTATTGCATACAAGATGAAATTATATAATTTCACATCTCTTTTTTTTAATTTCCTATTTCTTACTTCCTATAATCTTTAGATTCTTTCTAATATATTTTTTCTCTCATCTCCGTTTACTAGTTTTGATCTGCCTTGTGTCTGTTATCATATCTGTCTGTCTTTTTCTTCCTCTTCTCTGCTTTCCTTTATCCCTGCATATATTTTTTTTTCTTGAGACAGAGTCTTACCATGTCACCCTCGGTAGAGTGCTGTGGTGTCACCGCTCATAGCAACTTCAAACTCCTGGGCTCAAGCGATTCTCCTGCCTCAGCCACCCAAACAGCTGGGACTATAGGTGCATATCACAACACCCGGGTATTTTTTTTGTTGTTGCAGTTGTCATTGTTGCTTATCTGGCCCGGGCTGGGTTTGAACCTGCCAGCCTCGGTGCATGTGGCCAGCGCTGCAACCACTGTGATACAGGTGCCGAGCCTACCCCTTGAATCTTTAATGCTTTTTATCTTTTTTTTTTGCTTTTATTCAAAATAAAAAAAAAAGTAAAAAGAATTCAAGTTAAAATGACTTATATATACCTTCTAATATACAAATATTTGCCTTTGTATATGATAACTTTTGAGATCATGTTATCTTTCTTCAGTCTCTCTTGCTATCACTGTTATTTTTAACAGGTTAAGTGTAGTGCTATGTGAAAAATGAGAGAATAACAGCAAAGAAGTCAGAATTTTCTGAGTAGCTGGTCACTTCTTTTTGTTTTGTTTTGTTATCACTTGAGGTGAATGTTTCATGCCATTGAACAAGGTGATGACTGTAGTTTTAGAAAGGAATAAGGCATTATCGACTAATTTAGGGATAAATCAAGAAATAGGACATTTCATTCAGGGGTCTTTTTACTTAGAGTGTAAGGTTGTCAGTCAGAATTTGCATGGTATAGGAAATCAATTGAAACTTGAGCCCATAGACATTTACTTCAGCAAAATTCTTACTAATTATCATACTATGTGAGGTTAGACTGTTTTAGGTATAAAGTTTACAAAAGGTTGAGATTATTTCGTCTAATTGTAAACCTCATATAAATGTGATATATACTTTGCCAGTTTTATTTCATATAAGCCCAGCTGTTATTTTAAGTCTTTATTTGAACCAGTAAAGAATTAGACATGTTACTAGTAAGCTTTAGTACCTTTCTCAAAGTCATTTTGTATGTAACATTGAAAGCTTTATATATCTGTTTCAAATAATCTCTTTTTGAAATGGTTGATTATCTAATTTTTGTGTTGTCTTAAGTGATGCAGTAAGTGATGTTCTTACTATAGGCCTGAATTTAATTTTTTCAATATTGCTTTTGTTGATTTTTTTTTAGGATATAAAAATGTAAGTTTATTTTGTATTAGAGATAGGAAAGAAAGTGGGAGGAAGAGATGAGAAAGAGGGAGAAGGGAGCAGAGAGCAAAGAGTGAGAGGAGAGAAGATGGGGTGTGGAGAATAGGAGGGAGAGAATGGCACGGCATCCTGAAGGAATAAAAGAAGAAGGCCAGCCTGTTGTTGATTCTTTAACTAGATAATGTTGAATGATCCAACTCATAAAAAGTCAAATATACTGAATTGGCACTTACAGTGTATGAATGTGGAAGATTTGGTCTCATTTTCCGATACTCTGTATCAGAGGTTGGCAAAGTAAGAACCTGTGGTGAATTCTGGCCTACCACAGAATTCTGTTCTGTAAAGAAAGTTTTATTGGAATATAGCTATACTCATTCATTTACATACTGGCTATGGATGCTTTGGCCCTACAAAAATAGATTCAGTAGCTGTAAAAGAGAACATATGGCAAAGCCTACAATATTCACTATCTGGTCCTTTACAGAAAAGGTGTGCTGATCAGATCTGCTCAAATTCATTATTATTATATATAAATTATTATATATATAATTTTAAAGACATTATTATTATATATAAATTATTATATATATATAATTAAACATATATGTATAATTATTTAATTTAAAGACAAAAAGAGTAAATTCGTTCTCCTCATGCATGCATCATGTCTTGTAAGAGCCACAATAATCACTGAAATGTGTGTTGATGTTGAGGAATTTAACAAATATATATATATAACGAAAAAGAAAATAGCATTAATCACCTAAAAATGTGGTCCAAGTTTGGTCAGCATTTCTATATATTTGTTTTCACAAATAGGTGGCAGCAGGAGATTTTTGGTTCAAGTTTAGTGTAATTATTTGTCATTGCTTTTGAGGGGACATAGTTAAACTTTGTAATAAAAATGCTTGCCTTGTTTTACTTATAATGGTTTCCAAAAAAAAGAGGAAACACGGTTTCTGATAAGAATTGAAAGTCCAGGAATAAATATAATGATGAGAATGAGTGCTTCCATCACTGGGGAACTTTCTTCATCTAAGCACATATGAACAATTGATCCTTGTAGTCATATATAGCAGTAAACATTAATAACTTAACAGTCTGAAGTCAGTAGAGAAGATATGGAGCATTATTGAAAGATGGAGTCGAGCAGGTGGCACTTTAATATGTTCAGTGTCATGGTTGACTCTAAAGACTAGTCGAATGAAATTACTTGAGGTTCTAAAGATTTAAAAAGCGAACTCATTTTGCTGCACTAAGGAAATGCTACTGATCAGGCTTTCTGTGTCCCTTTTTTCTAGGCTAGAAAATATTAACCCTGAAGAAAATGACATGGTAAGCCATTCTCTGAGGAGATTTCTTGATGTCAGTCTTATATCTTAGAGGCTTAAGTTCAATTGAGTGGGTTTCAAGAACTAAGATGTGGGAAAAAGAAGAATTGACACACTAATAATGTACATCTTTGCTGCAATATGAAAATTCAATAACTTCACTCAGTCAATTTACAATTCACATGTGCCTATTAATTAAAACCCTATATTAAATAAAATATATTAAAACTTCATGTCTGACTAACATATAATGGTGTTGGTAGACATTACAGGAATTATTGAACAGAATAAACAATGCAGACACGGGGATAGCTATTCAGAAGAATGGAGCTATAATTGTGGATAGAATCTACAAGACCAAGGAATGTAAAAAGAGAATAACTACAGAAGAAATGAGTGCAGTGATCCAAGAACGGGATGCTGCTTTGTCTCAGGTAACTCTGCCTGTGTCTCCGTTGCTCTGCAAGGAAAAACATATACTTACCATTTCCCCCTCTTTTTTTTTTAACCATTAAAAAGTGACTTTCCCCAGATATTCTTAATTCACACTAATATTTAACATAGCATTAATATCACAGGGATTAGCTGTATTAAAATAATTGTGTTTTCTGTTCAAAATATACAACTCCATTTTTAATAAAATTTAATGCATTCTGATTTCTTAAAACTTGTTTTATAACATGTTATCTTATAGAAATTTAGTTATATTCTTTAATCACTTTTATATGAGACTTCCTACTCAAATTTCAGTTTTGAGATGGCTGAGTCTTTCTATGTCTTTATTAACTATTTTCTTCCCAGTGCCTAATTCAGTGCCTTTTAGTAGAGGCTGATTAATGGATCAACTCATTTGTCTATTTTCTTCAGAGTATTACGCCTTCCTGGTCTAATTGAAACTTGATTCACCTCCCCAAGGCTACCACTTCCACTGCAGTTCTCTCAAGTACTGGCTGTATTCCTTCCCGCACCACTTATACTGCTGGGCTCAGAGGCTTTTTCTTAGTAGTGTTTATTTTTTCACCTTAACTACCTGCAGCTTTAAAACTCAGATATCACATATGCCACCCAGTACATACCTTTGTAGTCATGTACATACCTATGCACTCCTATGTCACTTCCTTCATTTCATTAAGATTTTAGGATCTAGTCCATTGTCTTTGTTACTCCTATCATAATTCTTGGTGATGCATATAGATGATCCTTTCAGAATCTCAGCCTCTCATTTCCTAGAGTTTTTCTACTCCAGACAGTCACCGTGTGTTGAACATTACTTCTGCCACCTACTCTGTGGTCACATCCCATTCTTGGTCATTATCAGTCTCACTTTCAAGCATCCCAATTTCTGACCAACACCTTCTACCTTTCTAGCTCACTTACTCTAAAACTCTGCCTCCAGCAATTTTTCAGCTCCACGGGCAGTTATTGATCTTACCAACTATTTTCTATCCTTAATCCCCTCATGTCCTCACTTACGTAGCTTAGATGTCATGACTCACCATAATTACCACCAACTTGAAAATAATACTATATAACCTCTGTTCTTTTGGCCTTCTCTTCCTTTGCACTACTCATACCTTGCAAAATCAAAACCTATTTAAATTAAGCTTTCCACCTCCTCTGCATCTTCACAGATTTATAAGGCAGAAGAAAAATCAAATACATTTTCTGAAGTAGCTTGCCTTGAATTCATGACCACTGCCTTCAATCAGGTTGGTCCTTGGAGTTAGTTGCCTGCCAGTCTTCTTGCCTTCTTAGTATATTCACTCTATCCTCAAGAGGACTGTTTTATCTCTTCTCTTCTTTCTTCTTAGATATACAACCTTTCCCCTCCATCAAAAAGAGAACTTCTGCCTGTCCCCAATCATTTCGTCTCCCACCCTACCTGCATTTTTGCCCATATATACTCTGGCTTTTCTACTCTGCTTTTTTTCTAACTACATGCTTCTGTTTAAAGAAAATCTCTGTATTTCTGTACTTGTTCAAATTTTTTCTGATGTTCTCAAGGTTATCGCTTAACCTTTGTTTCTTTTCCTCATGAAATGTTTCCCATTAATTTATTGCTTGTCAAAGTGCTTTGCTGTCTCCCATGGAGGCTGTGTAGAAGTTTTCATACATCTCAGCTAGCTATGGTTCCCCTGGTACTTTGGGTGAGGCCTCCTGAGAGATGAATATTCACAAGGGCTTTACGCCTGGCAGATCCTATATTCCATTGTAAAATTGCAGAAAACTCCACTGTTTTTCAGAGCCAGGGAGCTTAGCTTTTTAACTTTAAGTCCTACAAAGATTCAAAATTTGCTGGTGATTTGGGAGTGGAAATAAGTCTCAAATCTCCAATTTTGTTATTTCAGCCCTGCATAACTGCCAAAAGTTTGGGTAGTTGCTTTGTCCTCTAATAGTTCTCTTTCCAGTTAAAGCCTGATTTCCCAGCCCCTTCCTCATATGTGGAACTTTTAAAACTCTCAAAGGAAAAAATAACTGCAGATCTTCAAATTACCCCTCTCCAGTTAACTCCTCTTCAGAATTATAGCTACTCAAGTCATTATTATAGCAGCAGCCCTCTGATACCTTTAAACAGATGACTTTTGTATTTTTCTTACCTTTCCTGAATGGCTCCGTCTTATCTAGATATAGAAATCTGACATTACTCTTCAGGTTTAAATCGGAAAAGGTCCTTAAATTTATAAAACATTTATAGTTCTTTCCTTCCAAGTGCATTATTCACTCTTGAATCGTTCATTGTATTGTTGAAGAGAAGGCTGAAACTGTTTTTATGTGCTTAGAAACAACTGTAATATAAATTTAAATATTTGATTTTTTATCATTTATTCTTTAAGTGACCTAAAAATAAGCACAAAGAACATTATTAGATATTGAACGCCACTAATTTATTGACTGCCTCTCCCTACTTCATTTCATGGTATAAAACAGTAAGTAAATAAAGAAATTAATCAACATTTGGTCCTATTTGCCAGCAAGTCTTTATGTATAAATGGGTATTATCCACCAGTGCACTATATTTATGGTTATATTTTAATGGGAAAGCAGTTTTTATGTATTTAATTATTTTAATGTCTTTATTTGCAAACCTTCTGACCCGATCAGTATTCATTTTAATTTTAATGTTATAATGATGTGTACTTAAATTTTTGAATTATTATTTTGTACTTGGGAGTGGAAACTTTTTTACTTTGTTTATTTTTTTTTTAATAAAATTTTAATTTTGGAACAGTTTTCCATTATAGAGAAGGTTCAACAATAGTACAGTACTACGTGTAGTGAGTTCTCAAATATCCCTCACCCAGTTTCAGTTTTCCCTGATTTTCCATCTCATGGTACCGTGGTAGGTTTGTTAAAATTAAGAACCAAAATTGGCACATTGGTATTAACTTAACTCTAGATGTTACTCAGATTTCACCAATTTTCATTAATGTCCCTTTCCTATTCCATGATCCATTCCAAGTATCTATTGTACTTTGTTGGGTTTTTGGTTTGTATTGTTTTTTAAATTTCAGATTAATACCAGGGCACATACAATTGGGTTACATGGTTTGTGTTTGTAAGGTTGAGTTTGACTTGCAGTTGAGTCCTTCACCAGGTAGTGTTTCATATTCCCCGTCTTCTAATCTTGACTAGTCGGTGGCAGCTTTTTAGTCTTTTCTTTTTTTTCCCTCCAGTACTTTTGAGGAGTACTGCTCACATATTCTATCAAATATCCAATGGATTTTTCTTTTATGTTTTTCTCATGGTATTTGAATTTTTGAAAAGACTATCACAAGAATTTTACCTACATTTTAAAGCTATCATTTATCATTCTGCGTTTTCTAGTTACAGTGCTAAGAAAACTAGTTCCACTCTGTATAGATTTTTCAAATCTTGAGAGTTCATAAGAATGTCTTGATTTTGGTACATTTGATAATTTATTTTATTTTTAAAATCAACTTAGAATTATGAATTTCCTTGTACTGATTAGTTAAAATCTTACAACACTTGAGTTAATTATTCCAGCTTTGATTATACTACCAGTCTTAAACATGACTAGTTCAGAAACTGTGAAAAGGTTCATGCAGGGTAAAAACTTTTAGGGTCAAAGCACAGGAAGGCAAGGCATAAATTAGTATTATCTTATTTTTTCTAGATTAAACATATTAGCTTATAAGCATCCTTTAACCTTTCCTTGGGTTTCCTTTTACTTTTTTGTCTTTTAGATGTTAGTTTATTCTTGTTGGTCTATCAAAACTGAATCAGTGATCATAAATTTCTATTATCTGAACGCCATATGGAGAATCTTAACTCACTATGATTTTCTAGAAATGTCATTCTAAATATCTAAATTTATTAATAACCCTTTTAAAATTTCTGCACTCCTGTTTATTATTGAAAATATTTTAAAACATTTATACTACTCCTTTACACAAAATATAATCAGCCTAACTTTTTTTTAATGACTCATTTTTATTGGATGTTATAATGAGAACTAAACATGCAGAGGTCCTTTGTATTCAGAGTTGACAAATACAAAACGCATGGAAGAACCAACGGGTAATTAAAGATATTCAGCTAAATATCTCACTAATCAAGTTCCTGTACTTCTATAGACTACAAATCTATACCAAGTACCAAGCTGCAGCTCAGCAAAATGAAGAAATAAGCCAAATAAGAGGAAGACATGAATCCAATCCAGTGAAGTAATGTTGAGAATTCTAGGAAACCAGCTGAGCAATGTATGAGTGCAGGGCCAGGGAGTCCTTGCAATGATGAACCATGAACTCTTCCAGTGTAAAGAGGAAGAGGTGTGATGAGGGATGTAGAAGGGAACTGAGGAGAGTGGTGTCACAAAAGGCAAGATCCCCCCACTAAAAACATTTAATAGTTAGTGTGTGTATTGGAGTTCTTGGTTTGTCAAGTAATTACTTAGAGTGCTATAGTCAGTTACAATCTAGAGAAAAAGATAACTTTTGAAAGAAAGATTTTTATTATATTGCAATTATTAGGCTCTGTGTATTCCAAATTTTTTCTGCACATTATTTTTATATGGATGTATGGAAGAAAACCTAAAGAGTAGGTATTTTATCACACAGTCAGCAGTCAAGCTCCAGAATTGGTAAAAGGGAGGAAGCATATCTAAGGAAAAGTTATGAGTAATTTAAAAATGCCAAAAAAATTCTTTATTGTAACCAGGGTAGAAATGAAGATCTGAGAAGATAATCTAATGACACGTCTCAAGATTCAGAAGTCCATGCTAGAGCATTCCTGGCCTGGTTGTGAATTTCTTACTTGGTGTCTGAATAACCAAAGTTACTGTAAAAAAGCAGACTGTGATTATGGAGTGCAGTATAAATTAACAAACCCACTTGAAAAGCTTACCTAAAATCTTGGTCAATGATAGAACTGTCACAGCTAACCTATTTCAGCAGAAGAATTAATCAAATATCCTAGTTTCTTAACTTCCTCTTTGTAAATGTTGCCTTCACTTTATATTCTTTATAATTAACATAGTGTGTAGTATATATAATAGTTGCAAAATAATGATTTGTTAAATTATTAGAAGTTTGACAAAAAGAACATACTTCAGAAGAAAATAAATTATAACATTTAGAGTTTTAGTTTCTAGGAAAAGTAAGAAACATGTTTAACATTCTTTATTATAGGGACTCCAGAATTTTTATTAATTTTTTCCCATGTCAGTTTGTTAATTTGCTTTCCTGTCTATCATACAGTTATTTGCCTGTGCATGTTTTTTCCAGTCCATCTTGCTAAAATACATTGTTAATATTTCATCTATTTTAATTACTTTTATTTTTCTTACAACATGTTTATAGCTTCTTACTATGTAACTTTAGAAAGCCCATATTAGCAAAAAGAAGAAAAATATTTCCTATACGCTCACTTCCTAGAAATAATCATACATAGATAATTTTTTTTATAATGCGTGTTACATCATATGTACGACTTCATAAGATTTTACATTTTGTCAGATATTCTCATAGTTTTATAATGTGGATATGTTAAGATTTGTTAAATTCATTTGCCATTTGAGAAACTGTAATTTTTTCCATGTTTTGATGATGGGAACATTTTTGTAGCTGAATTTTTATGTATATCTGTATTTTCTTTTCTCAAGGAAAATTCCTAGGAGTGAAAAGGATAGATCAAAGAACATAAACATATTCAAATAAGATGTATTTCCAAATAGCCTATTTAGAAAAGTTCTGCCTAGAAATGTTATTTGAAATTTCATTCAGGGGCTTTAGATACAATGTTAAGAAATTTAGACTTTATTCTCTAGGCAGGATGGAGCTCTTGAGGTTTTTGAGTTTTCAGGTAGTACAGAAAGTATTGCTCTTGAGGAAGATTTCTGGTCAGTATTGTATAAAGTGGATTGAATTGTATAAATATAAGTCTAAGGAGACCAATCAGGAACTTACTGTAATTCAGGTAAGAGATGATGAGGTTCTAAACAAAAAAAATAAAGAGTAGACCACATGTAAAAGATCACACGTTTAAAGTATATTTAAAATAGAGTTTTAACAGTAAAGTGAACAAAATCTCAAGAGAAGGACTTGATCAATTTCCATATATGTGTAGTTATATATACCCTCACAAGCTGTACCCAGATCAAGATATAGAACATTTCTAGTACTCTTGAAGGCTCCTTTGAATGTGTTCCCAGTCAGCAACTCCCCCTCCCCCAATAATCAGTATTCTTACTCCTGCTTTTAAACTATATAAAAGGAATCATGTTTGGACTCCTTTATGTCTGACTTCTGTTGCCCAATGGTATGACTGTATGTTGACCTATGTTGTTACTGTTACTAATAATTTATCTTTTTCATTGTGGTGTTAAGAGATGTTAAGTTCTTCTGTACAAATACACTATCATTTATATATTAAACAGGTAACAAATTTACATATTCAATGGGTAACAGAAATGTTGCTTTGACTTTGAACTGTGGATATTGTACATCTCTTTTTGATAGACATAGCATTCACTTCTTGTGTGCATGTATCAGGCATATACAAAGGAAAAGAATAGCTGATAGATAGGTTTAGCTTTAGTAGGTAGTGCCAAACATTTCCCCAAAATTGTTGTACCAGATTACACCAGCAATATGAGAGAGTTGCTCTAGTTGTGAGGGGTAACATTGATATCATTCCTCATTTTACTTTTCTTCATATTGATGGTTGTATGGTCGTATTTCGTTATAGGTCTATTTTGTATTTCTCTAATGGCTTAGAGCAGTGGTTCTCAACCTTCCTAATGCCGCAATGTATTTTCATTGTTAAAAAGGGATCGCGACCCATAGGTTGAGAACTGCTGGCTTAGAGAAATACAAAATTAGCACTTTTTCATCTGTTTATTGGCCATTTTGATAACATACTCTGTTGTGAAATGTCTGTTCAAGGCTTTTGCTCATTATTAAATTTGGTGGGCTTTTGTTACCAATTTATATAATTTACATACAAATGCATGTATAGTCTGTGACTTGCATTTTTATTTTCTTAATGCTGTGTATTGATAGCAAAGCCTTAATTTTAATGAAGCCTGGTTTATCATTTTTATCTTCTTATGGCTAATGCATTTTGTTTCTTGTTTAATAAACCCTTGCCATTCCCATAGTAATGAACACATTCTGCTATGGTTTCTTCTAGAAGCTTGATTACATTAGCTTTCACATTTAGGTCTTGATTAGTTTCAAATTAATTTTTGCATGATCAAAGTTTGTCAGATTCTTCATATGGATGTCCAGTTGACTTGACTCACCATCATGTATTTAAAAAACTGTGTCCTCTCTTCCTTCCCACAATGAATTGCAGTGGAGCCCTTGTGGTCACTTAGATGGCTGTATATATGTGGATCTGTTTCAGGACTCTGAAATGTAGCTTTTTTTCACTATAATAATACCATAATATGTCTTTTTTTTTTTTTTTTGACACAGAGTCTCACTTTATCGCCCTTGATAGAATGCTGTGGCATCACAGCTCACAGCAACCCCCAACTCCTGAGCTCAGGCAATTCTCTTGCCTCAGCCTCCCAGCAGCTGGGATTATAGGCACCCACCACAACGCCCGGCTATTGTTCTTTTTTGTTGTTGTTGCAGTTTGGCCGGGCCGGGTTTGAACCCGTCACCCTCGGTATATGGAGTCAGTGCCCTACCCACTGAGCCACAGGCACCGCCCCTATAGTGTGTGTTAATTGCTGTTGCATTATAGTAAATATTAATTTGTGACAGTGTAAGTATCTAGGTTTGTTGTTGTAATCACCGCAGTCAAGATATAGGGCATTACTACAGTATCACCCTAGAATGTTTCCTCATTCCCTATCCAGCAAATCCATTTTTCTACCCCTAAGTAGCAAACACCTATCTGATATTTTTACAGCATTGATTAGTTTTACTTTTTCTTTTCTTTCTCTTTTTTTTTTTGAGACAAAGCCTCAAGCTGTCGTCCTGGGTAGAGTGCTATGGCATCATAGCTCACAGCAACCTCCAACTCCTGGGCGTAAGCAATTCTCTTGCCTCAGCCTCCCAAGTAGCCACAATGCCTGGCCATTTTTTGGTTGTAGTTGTCACTGTTGTTTGGCAGGCCCAGGCTGGATTCGAACCCACCAGCTCTGGTGTATGTGGCTGGTGCCTTAGCCGCTTGATCTACAGGCACCAAGCCAATTAGTTTTACTTTTTCAAAAAAGGCTTATATTTGACCTCACAGTACATTTAAGATGATTACACTTAATTTGTATATTTTTAGTATATATATCATTCTCACAACTTGTATTTTGCTCTTAAGAATTGATTTTTTTAATATTTGCTTTATTTTTAAAAATTTTTTTATTTTTATTTTATTTTTTATTTTTTTGAAGTAAGTGTAGGTTTTCTGTTACTTCTTTCTTTGTACCAATTCCTGAAGTCATTCAGTTAGTATGATGATTACACTTTTCAGCATATCACTTCTAAAGTTCTACCTATAGTCTTAGATATTTAAGATAACAAAAACTAAAATTATTTCCTTAACAAAATTAGTCTTCACCGTATTATAAACACCACTTAAAAATATAATAGGCCATGTTCAGCACATAATAACCACTTTTTTTGTCCAGGCACAGTGGCTCACAACTGTAATCCTGGCACTCTGGGAGACCGAAGCAGGTGGATTGCTTAAACTCAGGAGTTCAAGACCAGCCTGAGCAAGAGTGAGACCTTGTCTCTACTAAAATAGAAAAATCTAGCCAGGCATTGTGGTCGGTAATCCCACCTACTTGGGAGGCTGAGACAAGGGCATTGCCTGAGCCCCAGAGTTCCGGAGTTTGAGGTTGTTGTGAGCTGTAAAGCTGCAGCACTCTACCCAGGGCACAGACTGAGACTGTGTCACAATAAAACAAACAAACAAACAAAAAACCCACGTTTTTCAATATATTATCATTTAGTCTCATAATAAACCTATCCTGCCTAAGAGACCGTATTCTTCCAGTTGCAGGAGGTTTGACAGGATTGCAAGAAATGTGATTCCAGCCATGTACCCATTATGAAACATATTTTAGAATTAGTAAAAGTCTCTAAGTATTGAGGAACATATATTATAAACTTTCTGGCATGAAAGCATCTTTATTCCAAAGATGGGATTTTATGAGGACTGAAATTTTGTAGTAGGAAATTGCTTGATAGTTTCATAAACTGTCATTCATGCACAAAAGTTCAGATTGCCATGGTTTTATTTTATTAGTATCTTTCTGATTTCATAAAGAAAAAATTTTGGTTAGCATTTTAATGGATTATATTTATCCTAAAGTTTCAAAAATACAAGTACATGCAATCAGAGAGCTAGTAAAATTACCTCTGTGCTTCCACACATAGTTTAGGAGGAGTGTAAAGACACTTGAATATATCATTCAAAGTAAGGCACTTTTCTTCAGTTCGAATCTTCAGGACACTTTAAAATAAAACTTACTTTCTTAACATGGTCTATTAAGGTCTTCACTCTTTAAAAAAAAAGACGACTCTGTGGTTGTACATTTGCATACAGGTTTGTTTGTTTAATTGCTACTTGACTCATCTATCATAATACTAAGCTCTGGGATCACAAAAGACCAGACTTCCAAACCTCTTCCTGGAATTAGTTTAAATATTTGATGTCAAAAATCTCGAAAAGATTTAGGAAAAACATGGTTTTTATTGTTACTCTTATCCTGTTGCAGTATTAGAGTCCCTTGGAAAAAAATCCAAAGTTATATATGAACTCAATATTAATTTAACTTATTGTGGAAAAAAATTATAAGGACCTTGTAAGTAGTTTAAAATATGAAATGAAATATACTTTTAATTGTAACTTACCTAGAAACATTTTCAGCACATATATTTATAAAATCATGTGCATAGTAAAGATTTTTACGAGTGCTTTTGTTATTTTGGATTTAGTGTCCCCTGAAAATTCATAGAGTTTTTCACTGTTAGTAGGTTTACTTTTTATTTGTCCACAGTTTTGATTTCAGATAAAATTTACACACCTAAATGAAATACATTGATTTTAAAATGTCAGTATGATGAGTTTTGACAGTTGCCTGCAGTCAGTAACTATATTCTTACAATAATATAGAAGATTTCCATATATTATGATATTTATCCATGCTACTCTGTGTATCAGTAGTTTTGTTTCTTTTACCGATACATAAAATCTTGTTATAGAATATTACAATTGTTATTCATTTTCCTGTTGATGGACATTTGAATCTGTCTAGTTCTGTTTGGTTTTTAGGGTTGTCAGAGTCTCACTTTTTTGCCCTCAGTAGAGTGCTGTGCTGTAGTGTCATAGCTTACAGCAACCTTAAACACTTGAGCTTAGCAATTCTCTTGCCTCAGCCTTCTAAGTAGCTGGGACTACAGGTGCCCGCCACAATTCCTGGCTATTATTAGAGATGAGGTCTTGCTTTGGCTCAGGCTGATCTCAAACTCCTGAGCTCAAGCAATCCACCCTCCTCAGCCTCCCAGTATGCTTGGATTACTGAATCTGTCTAGTTTTTATCTCTTATGATTAAGACTACATGAGAATTTTTGTTTAGGTCTTTTTGTGGACATGTATTTTCCTTCTTTTGGTTAAATACCTAAGAGGGGAATTGCTAGGTCATAAAATAAGGATTAATCTATTTTTAAAAGATGTTAGGAAATTTTTTCTAGAAGTGGTTGTATTAATTTACATTCTGAGCAATTTCTTAATGTTCTGGTTGCTCTTCATACTAATCAACACTTAGGTATTGTCAGAGTTTTTAGTTCTGGCTTTTTTAGTGTTACTACATTGTGGTAGTTTTAATTTGCATCTCCCAGGAGCTAATGCTGTTGAGTATAGTTTCTTGTGTGGTTATCGGCTATTCATATATTTTCCTTTTGGAAACCCCCAAATTTTTATATTGAGTTATTTGACTTTTTATTGATTTGTACCTCTTTGTATACTCTGGTTTAAATCTGTTGTCAGTTATAGGTATTAAAACTATTTTCTCACAGTTTGTGTTTATTCATTTTCTTAATATTACATTTTGATGGGCATAAGTTTTAAATTTTGATGAATTCTAATTTGTCAGTGTTTTAAGGTATCTTGTCTAAGAAATGTTTTGTCATTTCGATATTCTTTGTCTTGGTAAATTTTATTGTTTTAGCTTTTACTTTAAGTCTGATTTATTTTATGTTATTTGTTACAGTATAATATAAGATTAAGGCTGCCATTCTTTTTTGACAGATTACTATCCAGTAGTTCTAGCACTATTTGTTGAAGAAGTGTTTTTTCCCCCCTTTAAGTGGCTTTTGTGCCATTTTTGATAATTAATTGACTATGAGGCATGTGGTCATAGTTAAGTGTGTGTGTCTTTTTTTGGATAGGCTGTTCTGTTCTGACGATCCATTTGTCTATCTTTATGCCAGTGTCACACTGCATTGACTGCTTTAAATTTCAAAGACAGGCACTGAAAGTCCTCCAACATTGTTCATTTTTAAAGTGGTTTTAGTTATTCTAGGTTCTTTGCATTTTCCTATAAACTAAAATCAGATTTTTAATTTCTATAAAGTAGTAGTAGTAGGGTTAAGATTCTGTTAAATCTATAGATTTTTGGAATAGAGGGAGATTGACATCATAACAGTTTTTGGTTTTTCAAACCATGGAACATCTCCGTTTAGTTAATCACAGTCTTCTTTGTATTAATAATTCACTACATGGTTTAAATTGTAAGAATCTCTAAACATTAAAGTTCTGTGTACACTAATCCTTTTTATATGTTGACATTTATTTTGTATGTTTTGATTCAAATAATAAATTGTCTTCCAAGAAATTATGAGAAGCAAAATTATACTCATCTGTGTTTGTCCACACATGTATCATTTTAAGTACATTTTATTTCTTCTTGTATGAATACATTATTATTTTGTGTTATTTTCCTTAACTTAAATAACCACCTTTTATCATTTTTTTCTTCCTTCTTTCATTCTTCCTTTGTCACTTTTTCCTCCTTCCTCCTCGCCTTGCTTCTTCTTACCTCCCTCATCCCTCCTCCCTTCCTCCCTCCCTTTTCCTTTTTCTCTCCCTCCCCCTTTTTTTCTTTTTCCTTATCTTTCTTTTCCTTTTCTTCTTCTCTTTCTCTTTTCTAATACTGTACACATATGTTGTTGAATTCACTTCTCATTTATCTGAACATCTTTACTTCATGCTCATTTTTAAAGAATATACATATTTGATACAAATTGATATATAACACAGATATAAGGATTGCCCTAGGGCATCTATTGTATTCTAGATGTGTTCCTCCTCACCCCCATTGTATAGTGGCATCCCAGTTTCCCCTAAGGTAGGATCAGTCATCCCAGTTAATATAGTAACCTCCCTCCTTACCTGTTGATTCAGTTTCATGAGGAGCCCCACACAGTAGTTGGCAGTTTCAGCTTCTAGTTAAATGTTTTATACTCTCTTGTCAAAGCTCTTTGAACTTTTTGGAACTAAGACCTTTAGCAGTACCTTAATTTGCAGAGATGGAAAGCAAATGTTTTGTTAGTGGAAGTGAATGGAGCCACTCCTATTTCTACCCTTTGAGTTTTGGACCCATGAATCTTGGCTCTAGGAGAAAAAGCACCATATATCAGCTTCTGATGTGGAGCATATACAAGGTTGGACAATTAAGTTCGTGAATTCATCCTAGAAAACGTGCTGCATAGCCTCATTGCTATCATTACGGTTACCAGATTCCTATGTCAGTGTTACTGAAATAGTGAACCAGATGTTCTAACATAGGCAGAAAGAAATTTTAAAAGAAACTAATAGAGATTATGCTCTTGTTAAAGAGTAACTTTAATGAAAAGGTAGAAGAATAAAGGTTGTGATCCAAATGAAAGAGTTTCAGAGCTAAGGATTAAAAAGACCTTATACTACAGGTTGTGGACATTGTTTGAAGGTAAATTTTGTTAGAATAAAGGGGTCGGCTCGGCGCCTGTGGCTCAACGGGCTGAGGCGCCAGCCACGTACACCTGAGCTGGCGGATTCGAATCCAGCCTGGGCCCGCCAAAAGACAATGACGGCTGCAACCAAAAAATGGCCGGGTGTTAGGGTGGGCGCCTATAGTCCCAGCTACTTGGGAGGCGGAGGCAGGAGACTCGCTTGAGCCCAGGAATTGGAGGTTGCTGTGAGCTGTGATGCCATGGCACTCTATCCAGGGTGACAGCTTGAGGCTCTGTCTCAAAAAAAAAAAGAGGGGTCAAGAAATTCTGAGACCAGAGTGTTGTATGTGTGATCATTGCTTTTGTTTAGAATTTTGGCAGAAATTTTTCTTTAAAAAATATGGGGAGGGCGGCACCTGTGGCTCAAAGGAGTGAGGCACCAGCCCCATATACCGGAGGTGGCGGGTTCAAGCCCAGCCCTGGCCAAAAACTACAAAAAAAAAAAAAAAAACTTGTAAAAAATTAAAAAAAGATAATATGGGGAAACCTCAAAGTATGGAGAGACCTCAACAAACTGAAGCTAGACCTCCCATTTGATCCTGCAGTCCCATTACTGGGCATTTATCCAGAAGGAAAAAAAAACTTTTATTATAAGGACACTTGCACTAGACTGTTTATCACAGCTCAATTTACAATTGCCAAAATGTGGAAACAGCCTAACTGTCCCACCAACCCTTGGATTAACAAGCTGTGGTACATGTATACCATGGAATACTATTCAACCATTAAAAAAATGGAGACTTTACAGCCTTTGTATTAACCTGGATGGAAGTAGAAAACATTATTCTTAGTAAAACATCACAAGAATTGAGAAGCATGAATCCTATGTATTCAATTTTGATATGAGGACAGTTAATGACAATGTCACAGGAGGGGTGGGGAAAGGGAGAGGAGAGAGAAAAAGAGAGAGAGGGTGGGGGGAAAAGAAGAGCAGAGAGAGGGAAGGAGGAAGGGAGTTCTCAGGGTGTGACACATTTTGTACCCTCAATGAATCCCCAACAATAAAAAAAAGTATATATATGAGGAAATGACGTTGGTTGTCAGTAGACCACAGTGATACATGTGAGAAGTCATTTGTATCAGTACTTCTCAGACTATCTACAGCAAAGGACTAGCTTTAAAAATTTTTTTTTCCCAAAATGCTATAGACTTTTATTTTTATAATATATAATAAAAAGAATTACCAAAGGAAATTAAAAATATATAGATACAAAATCCAAACATACAATCTTTTTAAATTGTTGTATTCAACAGCTACAGTATTGCTTTGTCAAATTCCCATCAAATGTTTGGTTGCTTACTCTGAATGTTAGTACCTAGCTTCATAGCCATCACAGTTTTGGAATAGTATTAGTCCCTGGATCATACTTTGGGGAGCATTGCTCTAAATGGAGAGCAGAAACTTCAAAAGTGAAAAGGTTGTTTAAGGAAGGATTAGTAGACTGGAAATGGCAGTTAGGAATGAGAAAATGCAGGTCCTTTTTTCCTGCCTCTGAAGCAACAGTATGTGAAAGAAGAAGCATGCTGTGCTAGAGAAGGTTCAGAGAGAAGAGTTACTGAAAGTGAGGTGATTTCTTACCAAGCTGAGAAAATAAAGGGGTTAGGCTTAAGAACATATGGAGTTGTCTTGACAATGAGAAAGTACTTCCAGAGGCCACAGATGAAAAAAGGACAAGGATGGTAGGTAAGAGAAGGAGCTAAGCAGTAGGAAAATGACAGTTTTAAGAATTACAGTTTTGGCTCAGTGCCTGTGGCTCAATGGCCTTAGGTACCAGCCACGTACACCTGAGCTGGCAGGTTCGAATCCAGCCCTGGCCCGCCAAACAACAATGACGGCTGCAACCAAAAAATGGCCAGGCGTTGTGGTGGGCGCCTGTAGTCCCAGCTACTTGGGAGGCAGAGGCAAGAGACTTGCTTGAGCCCAGGAGTTGGAGGTTGCTGTGAGCTGTGATGCCACAGCACTCTATCCAGGGTGACAGCTTGAGGCTCTGTCTCAAAAAAAAAAAAAGAATTACAGCTTTAATGGGTTGAATGGTAGACTTTGTCACTGAGCTGGCTCTTAGGTTAATCACTGCTAAATGGTTTGAATGATGTTCCTGGACGTACATCAATAAAACATTTTAGGCTCGGCGCCTGTGGCTCAACAGGCTAGGGCGCCAGCCATGTACACCTGAGCTGGCGGGTTCGAATCCAGCCTGGGCCTGCCAAACAACAATGACGGCTGCAACCAAAAAATGGCCGGGTGTTGTGGCGGGCGCCTGTAGTCCCAGCTGCTTGGGAGGCAGAGGCAGGAGACTTGCTTGAGCCCAGGAGTTAGAGATTGCTGTGAGCTGTGATGCCACAGCACTCTACCCAGGATGACAGCTTGAGGCTCTGTCTCAAAAAAAAAAAATAAAATAAAAAAATAAAACATTTTAAAGAGAACACTAAAAGAGTAAAAGACAGGTAAATAAATGACTTTCTTGAAAACTAAGAAGTTTCTCAGAAATGGTTCAAAATTTTCAAAGCTTTTGTTACCATAGTTACATTTACTGGTTTCCTATGGAGAACACTAATTATCATACTTACTAAAAATTGAGTTTTATGTTTCAAAGAGAATGACTTTTTATATAATATTCAACTTGTTGATACTTTGATTTGTCATACAAATTTTTTGTTTTTCTCCTGTTGTAATCTTAGAAGTTAGAGAGGCTTCTGTTTTGATTTTGCAATGTTTGGGCAACATATTATACAACAAGAAAATTAAGAATGAGGACTTAGGTAATTGACAGCTCTATTGAGATTAGAGTGTTTATAATGGCAAACAAATAAAGTTTGTAAACCAAGAGGAAGCATCTGTGATTCCAGGAATATTATAACTGAAAAGAGCTTAATAAACTATTAAACTATGGCTATCATCCAGTGAGTACTAATACTATTTCCTGAACTCTGCTTTGTGTTTTAAAATAGTATAAGAAGCATCTCTGCCCTTTTTGTGCAATAGCTGCCAACTTAACATTTAGGTTATACAGTTGTTTGTTTATGGATTTTGTGAAAATCCATTGAAGTTTACTTAAGAACCAACTCATTACAATGGTATTATTTACTGAATTTTGTTTTCCTGACCACCAGCTAACTGCAGAGTTCAGCATTAAAAGGTTATAACTGTACAAAAAGGATCAAAATACCATATCTTAGTAGTTGCAGAAGTCATCTAGAGAAGTCATCATTGTAGAAATAAATGCCTTTGCAACAATGAAGAGATTATAGAAAATGAATAAGCTAGATTACATCTCATATATGTAGGGATTTTATTATTATCTTCATTTTAATCATTTTAGTTATAAAATATTGTCTTACATTTTAATTACTTTCTGATTATTCATATTGATGCAATTCGTATCAAAACAAAAAATTGCAAACAGTTTTAGAATTTTTACTTTTATTATTGAATTTGAAGAGGAAGTATTGTCTGTAAATTATACCTTTTAATTCAAGTATTATAATTTTAATCTCGAATATATTTAGTACCCAAAGAGATTTTATTGTATTTATATTTTAATTTTTTATTTTTTTTTTGAGACAGAGTCTCACTTTGTGGCCCTTAGTAGAGTACTGTGGCATCACAGCTCACAGCAACCTCCAACTCTTGGGCTTAGTTGATCCTCTTGCCTTAGCCTCCTGAGTAGCTGGGACTAAAATAGCCTGCCACAATGCTCGGCTATTTTTTGTTGCAGTTTGGCTGGGGCCGGCGTTGAACTCGCCACCCTTGGTATATGGGGCTGGCGCCCTACCCACTGAGCCACCCCCAAAGAGATTTTAGGTAGCTATCCTAAACATCTGGAAACAGAAATTACCAACCTTGTATTCTGAAAGTTCATGTAAACATAATTCTTTTATTTTGCATTATGCATTTTTAAGAGGGTACTTAAATGTAATTCTAATTTAACTTTAATGTATTAAGTATAGTTATGAATTTATATCATTAATAGTTATTAATATAATTAATATCATACATTAAATGTGAGATATATCCTTGGTATTTGGATTGCCATTTTCTTCTTGTTAGACCTGAAGGCTATCCCATAGATTGAGATTCTGATATCCTGTTGGCATGATAAAAGGGCTGTTTACAGAACAGCAGATACTACTAAAGTAAAGGGACTTCATAACTTTTGTTTTTGTCTCTCCTTCATTTTTTTTTGCAACCCTTTTAGAATACTTCCTCAGAGGAAGTAACATTCACACCTGTAGTCTTGGGAGGCTGAGGCGGGTGGATTGCCTGAGCTCACAGGTTCAAGACCATCCTGAGCCAGAGTGATCCCTCATCTCTAAAAATAGCGAGACATTGTGGCGGGCGCTTGTAGTCCCAGCTCCTTTGGAGACTGAAACAAGACAATCACTTGAGCCCAAGAGTTTGAGGTTGCTGGGAGCTGTGACTGCAGGGCAATCTACTGAAAATGACAAGTGAGACTCTGTCACACACACATACACACACAAAGAATGCTTCCTCAGACTTATCATCCCACCCTTTTTTTCTTTTACTACCAGAATATAGGTACCAGTTAGAATACACAGTCAGAGGACTGGGATGCTAAGGAAGAGATCAGAGAGGGATGGGTTGAATAGACAAGTGATAAATTAGTTTGGGTACCTTGTGTTCAAGGAAGTGTTACTCACGTTTGAAGTACTAAAATGGAGGCATAGGCGATTGAGATATATTGAACTTTTTTTTTTCTTTTTGAGACAGAATCTCACTCTGTTGCCCAGGCTAGAATACAGTGGTGTCATCATAGCTCATTACAACCTCAAACCTCTGGGCTCAAGTGGCTGGCCCTCCTGCCTCAGCCTTCCAAGTATTTGGGACTATAGGCGCATATCACCATACCCAGTTATTTTCTCTTAGTTTTTGCCGAGATAGCGTCTTGCTCTTGCTCAAGTAATCCTCCTGCCTCAGCCTCCCAGAGTGCTAGGATTACAGATGTGAGCACCACACCTGGCCAACATATTGAACTTTTTTATCTCTTCTAGTTCCTCATGTTACCAATTCAAATGTTAGTAATCATTTTCAAATGTGTTTTAATTAAAAGCTACAGAAGATGATTTTTGTAGCTCTTCATTTTGTTAAACTCAGTAACAACATTAAGTAGTTAATAATACCAGTTAATAATAAAAACCATTACTAATTCACTTTTAATTTACTAAAAATTTAGTAATTATTATTAATTCACATATTATGGCAAACTCAGAGAAACAGTTTTACTGCTAAGGAAGTGTCTGGATATTGGTTTACATAATTTGATTTCCCATGAGCTATTATTCAGAAAAATCACCAACTTTATAGACATTAGGAAAAGCTATATTAAAAGTTACATGTACAGTAGAACCTCCATATTTGACCACTTTCCTATGTTGACTACCTCCTTAAGCTGACCTAATTTTTATAGACTGGACATGAACCAGATGTATATGTCAGTAGAGCAGGACCAGTTCTTTATGGGACCACCTCCATATGTTGATCATTTTATTCAGTCTCTTGGATGGTCAACTTTTCAGAGGTTCTTCTGTAATTGGAAGGGAAGTTAAATGTATAATACATTTAAGATGACTAATTCCTGGAACAGTCACAGAAAATTAAATATAAAATGACATAACAGAAAAAGCAGTATAAGAATTAAAATGGAATACTAAAAGTATATCTAGTTAACCCAAAAGCAAGTAGGAAAGAAAGAAAAAAGCAACAACAAAAGATGTGATAGTTATGTAACAAATAAGATAGTAGAACTAAGCCCAACCATATAATAATTATACTAATTGGATGTGAACAAGTATAGTTGATCCTTGAATAATTCAGGGTTTCAGGCACTGACCCTCTATAATTGAAAATCTATTTATCACTTTGACTCACCCCAATTTAGCTACCTGTAGTTTATTGTTGACCAAAAGACTTATTGATAACATTGTCAGTTAACACATAATTTTTATGTTGTATATGTAATATACTGTTTTCTCTGGCTTACTTTATTGTATGAAGAGAAAATTATTACGAAAATCATAAGGAAGTGAAAATACGTTTACTGTACTGAGCTGTATTTATTGGTACCATAAATTTACTTAGCTCGTTTACAAGACAAATGGTCTGTCTGGCATGGCAGGCAACCACAGCTGCAGACCTCATACCAAGCAATTCAGCTTTTTTTTTTATAATGTCATTACTTTACTTCTTTGGAGCACTTCCAGCATCATTATTAGCACTTCATACAGTTCCTATGGTGTTATTCAAGGTGTACAGTATTGACACTAAACAAGAGGAAAAATGTGCAAGAACTACAAAAGGTCCCTTTTTACTGCTATATGCAGTTTATTGGTAGAATGAACTTCTTGTGCAGAGACAATTAGCATTACCTCATTTTAAGTAGATACTTGCAGAACACAAGTTCATTGTGATAGCAATAGAGGTGGCTACAAAATGATTACAGTAGTACAGAATACAGTTAATTTTATGCATTTATGATTTAATACTACACCTTTATGTTTATATTTTCCTTGATGGGTAATGGCACCATGAATACTCTGTGTAAGTCTTGATAAATTTTTTTTTTTTTTGAGACAGAGCCTCAAGCTGTCACCCTGGATAGAGTGTTGTGGCATCTCAGCTCACAAGCAATCTCCAATTCCTGGGCTCAAGTGAGTCTCCTGCCTCCACCTCCCAAGTAGCTGGGACTACAGGCGTCCACCACAACGTCAGCTACAGGCGCCGAGCCAGTCTTGATAAATTTTAACTTTTAAAAATAGATTAGTGCACAAAATGATAAAATATCTACATAATTGTTGGCAAAACAAAAAAAATCTACATAATTTTTTGGCATTCATGACATAACCAACTTTTTCTTAATTTTTTAATATTTCTTTTCTACATGATTTTTCATCTGCAATCTTTTTCAAATTGTCACAGGAAAACAATTTTTTCCTTGGTTATTTATTTATTTTTTGGAGACAGTCTCTCTCTGTCGCCCTAGGTAGAGTGTTGTGGCATTATAGTTCACAGCAGCCTCAAACTCTTGGGCTCAAGCAATCCCCTTGCCTCTGCCTCCCAAGTAGCTGAGACTCCAGGCCCCCACTACATCTTTATTTTTAGACATGCGGTCTCACTGTTGCTCAGGCTGGTCTGGAATTCCTGTGCTTAAGCAGTCCACCTGCCTATGCCTTCCATAGTGCTAAGATTACAGGTGTGAGCCCCTGCACATGGCCCCAATATATTTATTGAAAAAAATCCTGTATAAATGGACTTCATAGCTCAAACCTGTGTCATTCAAGGATCAAGTGTACTTCAGGTAAAGGCAGATAGTGCGAGGCACTAAAGATTCTGGACCCATTTATATACTGTCCGTAAGAAGCATACTTGAAACAATAAGATACAGGTAAGTTGAAATTTAAAAAAAAAACAAAAAAAACGCAGCTCGGTGCCTGAGGCTCAACAGGCTAAGGCGCCAGCCACATACACCTGAGCTGGCGAGTTCAAATCCAGCCCGGGCCCGTCAAACAACAATGACGGCTGCAACCAATAAAATGGCCGGGTGTTGTGGCGGGCACCTGTAGTCCCAGCTACTTGGGAGGCGGAGGCAGGAGACTCGCTTGAGCCCACGAATTGGAGGTTGCTGT
>CAUYRH010112940.1:0-27474 GCA_963574655.1 Perodicticus potto | reverse complement strand
CTATCTTCAAGTGATATTATACTAGTCCATGTATAGTTAGGAAAGTTACAATAGCCTTCCTCCATGTCTTCTTAAAAAGTCCTTTTGAAAAACTTTAACAAGAAGTAGGTATGTATTTGCCACATGCTATTTCTGGTGGTGTTCCTTTTATGTAGATCACGATTTCCATCTGGAAGGGGGGAAAGCTTTCTAATCTTTCTACCTTTAACACTTCTTGAAGTGCAGATCCACTGCTGGCTGATTCTTTCAGCTTTTGTATCTCTAAAAGAGTCTTCATTTTGTCTTCATTGATTGACAGTTTTCCTTTTAATGCTTTCAGACGTTGGCCCACTATCTTCTTACTCATGTTGTTTCCAGCAAGATATCTGGAATGAGATAATACTATTATCCTCATAACGGCTTGACGCCTATGGCTCAATGGGCTAAGGCGCCAGCCACGTACACCTGAGCTGGCAGGTTCGAATCCAGCCCGGGCCTGCCAAACAACAATGATGGCTGCAAACTATTATCCTCATAAACTTGAAGTAACTTGTCCCTGATTTCACCTTCACTCTTGCCAAGTTTAATACGAAATTTAAAGATTATCCTTATCTTTGTCCTTTTGCACATAGCACATCTTTTTTCCCCTCTGGTTGCTTTTAAGATGTTTTTCCTTATCTCTGGTTTTGACCAATTTAATTAAGATCTACTGGCTCGGCGCCTGTGGCTCAAGCCGCTAAGGTGCCAGCCACATACACCTGAGCTGGAGGGTTCGAATCCATCCCAGGCCCACCAAACAACAATGACAGCTGCAACCAAAAAAAAATAGCCAGGTGTTATGGCGGGTGCCTATTAGTCCCAGCTACTTGGGAGGTGGAGGCAGAAGAATCACTTGAGCCCAGGAGTTGGAGGTTGCTGTGAGCTGTGATGCCACAGCACTCTACTCAGGGCGACCGCTTGAGGCTCTGTCTTAAAAAAAAAAAAAAAGATCTACCTTAGTGGCTTGGCACCTGTAGCTCAGCAGTTAGGGCACCAGCCACATACCCCAGGGCAGGCAGGTTCTAACCCGGCCTGGGCCTGCTAAACAATAATGACAACTGCAACCAAAAACAGCTGGGTGTTGTGGCAGGTGCCTGTAGTTCCATTTACTTGGGAGGCTGAGACAAGAGAATAGCTTAAGCCCAAGAGTTTGAGGTTGCTGTGAGCTGTGATGCCATAGCTCTCTACTGAGAGTGACATAGTGAGACTCTGTCTCAAAAACAAAAAGAAAGAAAGAAAAAGAAAAAGACATGTGTCTTAGAATGTTTAAGTGACAGCACTCTGGCCGAAGAGGGCGAATTGCCTAAACTCAGGAGTTTCAGACCAGCCTGAGAAAAATTAAGACCCTGCCTCGAAAACTAGCCTAGAGTTGTGGCAGATGCCTATAGTCCCAGCTACTTGGGAAGCTGAGGCAAGAGAATAGCTTAAGCCCAAGAGTTTGAGATTGCTGTGAGCTGTGGTGCCATAGCACTCTATTGATGGTGACATAGTGAGACTCTGTCTCAAAAAAAAAAAAACTACCTTAGATTAGTTTTCTTCAAACCTTTAGAATTCTTGGGATTTATTGAGTTTTTTGGATCTATAGGCTTATAGTTTTTTGTCAAATTTAGAAAGTTCTGGCCATTATTCCTTAAAATATTTTTTTCTCTTTTTGCCTTCCTTCTGTCATTAGATTCTTTGATTATAGATGTGTTAGATGGCTTGAGGTTGGCCTCCAACTCACGCATGTTTATTCTCTTTTCTTGACTCTTTTTTTCTCTCTGTATTTTATTTTGGACAGTTTCTGTTTGTGTATCATTAACTAATACTTTTCTTCTTCAATGTCTAATTCATTGTTCATCTCATTCAGTGAATTTTTATGTTACATTTTGTAGTTTTCCTCTCTAAAAGTGTATGTGTGTCTTTCCACTTAACTTTCTGAATATATGAAATATGAGGTCTGACAATTAAGTTCACAAACTCATTCTTGAAAAAGTGCCACATGGCTTATTACTGAATATCACTACGGTCCCCTTCAAAATACTCCCCTTGGAAAGCTGTGCACTGACACCAGCATGTAGCCCACCCTTCAAAGCAGTTTTGGAATGCTTTTTCTGGAATGGCATCAGAGCTGTCATCGTATTACCCTTGGTGTCCTGAATGTCATCAAACTGTCTTCCTTTCAGTATTTCCTTCCCCTTCAGCTAAAGAAAAAAGTTATTGGGGGCCAGATCAGGTGAGTAAGGAGGATGTTCCAATACAGTTATTTGTTTACTGGCTAAAAACTCCCTCACAGAGAGTACCCTGTGGGCTGGTGCATTGTCATGATGTAAGAACCACACCTTTCTCAAACCAAGATATTCAGTTAAGGCTTTTTTGTTTCATTATCAATCTTTACTTGGTCTTCTGTGCTTCTCACAGTTAGCCAATGCTTTTCATGCACAATTTGGTGAAGTTTTTGCAATGTTTTCATCATTTCTGCTCCTTACTAGCTGCCTACTTCTCTCCAACAGTGACCCTTTCTCACCCCCCAGAAAAATATTTAGTCCATTTGTACACTGTTGTTTTTCTTCATGGCTTTATCCTCATAAACTTGAACTAACATGTTCCTGATTTCACATTCACACTTGCCAAGTTTAATACAGAATTTAATTTTTAATCATTGCTTTAATTCAAGCTCTGACATTCTCATGATAGTGCACAAAAACATGTAACAATAATGAACACCCCTCAGCAAAACACTGTCACATGTTAACACAAACACATTTGTGAGACATTGATATACCAAGGTTATGAAACCTTACTGAATTGTTTGTACAGTGCTCCCAACAGAAGCACACAGCAGCAAGTTTGTGAACTTAATTATCAGACCTAATATAGTTATAATAACTTTCAATGTCCTTCTTTGCTAATTCTAACCTCTATATCAGGTCAGTTGATTTTTCTCCTTGTTCTGAGTCATAATCATCTAATTCTTTTCATGCCTGCCATATTAATAGTGGATGTCACACATTGTAAATTTTATCTCCCTGGGTGCTAGTCTTTTTTATAATCTTAAAAATATTCTTGAGCTTTGTTCTTGAAGACATTCAAGTTACTTAGAAATAGTTTACTCATTTCAGGTCTTTTTTTTTTCTTCTTTTTCATTTTTCTTTCTTTTTTTCTTTTTCTCTCATGTCAGAAAAGTACCAACATCAGAACAAAATTTGAGGGGGGCACACCTCACATATAAGTATGAAAATGCAATCGTTTGTGTTTATGGAACCACAATAGAATCCAAATCTTGCTTTTAAGATTTGTTTTGTAGAACCAGAGGATTATTTAATCTGGTACTATTTGTTTTGTGTAACTGAGGCAAGATTCTTTTTTCAGTGTACTCCACCCAGTGCCTAGTGAATTATGAGGTTTTCCTGTCTGGCTGATGGCAACAAGCACTGTGCATGATCCTGTATGAATGCCAAATACTCTTTCTTCTAATTCTCACATTTACATTTCCCTGTACTTACACACTAGTTAGTTCTCCACTAAAAATGCAAAGGGACTCTTGGAAGGTCTCTGGAGTTCTCTTTGTGTGCATACACACAGGTCTCTCCTATACATCATTCAACCTCTACCTGTCTTGGTCTCTCTCCCTGGACTCTCAGTTCTGTTTCCTCAACTCAGAAAATAGTCTGCCAGACTCCACCCATGTTCTTCCTCCCTGCACCACAACCTGGAAATTTCCCGGAGACAGTAAGCCAGGTGATCACTTTCTAGCTCACTTGATTTGTTTCTCTTCTTTTGGCAATCACTGTCCCTTTTTGCCGGGTATCCAGTATCTTGAAAAAACATTATTCCATGTATTTTGTTCATTTTATTCATTGTTTCAGGTGGGAGGGTAAATCCAATTCCCATTACTCCATCTTGTTAAGAAGCAGATCAAGAAATCTCAAGTTTTAGATTTTAGTCTCAATTTTTTAGATTTTAAACCTAAAAGAGCAAAGGAATCTAAGCAGGCAAGGAAAATCAGAGTGGGAAATGGAGGCCGATTCAGCAGTACTAGTTTCCTTCTGTCTTTTTGTATGCCCAAAGCCTCAACTGGCTCCTGATGCTGGCCTGCCACAGCATTGAATGTAGCCCTTGTCCCACCTGTCATTATGGCTCCAGTATTCTCAGCTCCCCCATTTAAAACCCTCAGCCTTCAAAGACATATGAAGTCAGTTTGGCTGGTCTTTTGGGTTATGGGAACAGCCCATTCTTTGAAACAGGAAGAAATTGTTATGAAGGCCATCATGCATTCCATAAGTGTTTTTCTGAGTGCCTATTACTGATCAGGTACTGTTCTAGGTGCTAGATTACAGCAGTGAACAAAACAAACTTGCCTGTCCTCATAGAGTTTAATTCCATTTTTACCATAACACAATATAGAATTGCCATGAGTTTTAATTTTACTGAAAATAATAAATGCATTTGTTAGCCAAATCTTAACCCATGCTAAGATTAAAAAACAGGCTAAATTCTATGTAAACATAGAATCCGTTTAGGCAGAATCTTTTTTAGGACATTTACAGAAAACACAAAGCCCAGGGGAGAGTCTTTACAAAGGAAAGAAATGCTAAAGTAGGCTCTTGAGGCTAGAAAGCAATGCTCTGTGGAGAAACAAAAGCTGCTGATTTGTCTGGTGGGCCCATGAGACAATACATGATTGGAGGGTCCCAGAGAGTATGCTTCCATTCACAAAGGGCTTTCCTCTCAGCCTCTGCTGTAGGTTTATTTACTTCCCCTCCCTCAGCCATAATCATGTTCACTCTTACCCCCAGCTTTGGGTACCCCAACTCTGGAGACCAGCATGAGGCTGCAGTGGAGGAAACACTGAATCAGAAAGACCTGGGTGTGTATCTTGGTCGCATTAATATCAAGCCATGGGGTCTTTGTTAAGTTTTCTGTTTTCTCCTTTTTCCACACCTGAAAATGCAAATACCACTATTTACTATGCAAGGTTAGTGAGAAGTTTAAATGAGATCCTGTCTTAGAAATATCAAGTAGGTAAACATTGATCAGAAAGTGTTACCACCCACCTTACATTGCATTTTGTCCTAGCAAAAGCTACTTATTAGTCAAGTGTACATTCCAAGGATTTTGCCAGCTCAGCATGCATTTCATCTTCTATGGTGAAAACAACCCAGATTCTTTAGGGGAGTTACCTGTTCTTTATCAAATGCATTTGGGGGCCTGATGAGGTGACGTGCCCCTCTTATTGGAGGAAGATGAGGCCCAGTGGAAAGAAAGAGCCTTCAAACACCATGTTCGTAAGAGGAAAGGCTATATTGCAGCTGGCGGAGCGAGGCACAGAAGAATTCAAAATGGCCACGCTCCCCAACTGGCACAGTCTTCTCTTTTTTTATCCGCAGCCCACAGGTACCTTTCTCACTGGTCAGTTTGAATCAAGCTGGAGAAGCAGGTCTGGCTTTTACAGAATCTCGGGCTTTCACAGAAGCAGAAGCAAGTGTCAACCCCCAAGTTCCAGGAAATTAAATTTTTACAGATTCCTAAGAGCTGAGTCACCAGGAGGCTGACCTCACAGGTGTATCCTTGGGGTCACTTTGAGAAGACCTCTGTTCTCTTAGACCTTACTTTTTCCGAGTATCCTCTCTCACTCTCTAGCTAAGGAAGTACACACGTGCCCTGAAATAGGTTGGCTGGATGCTTCCCCGTGACATTTGAATCTTAAGCAGAAGGACACAGAAATTGCAAGTATTTGCATAATTTATCATTTATCCCATCAGCCTCACCCTGACCACACTGAGGCTATTCATGTAACTTTTGCTTCCACAAGCCTTGCATTCTTTGTCCTCTCCATTCCTAAACCTGGTTTCACAGCCTCAGTCTCCCCACCATTCAGTGTTACCTTTTAAGTTAATTTCCTTGCTTAGGCTGGCCATGGTGAATTTCTGTTACATACAACCAGAGACCTCTATCTGATCAGAAGAAGAGAAGGATGAGGAGATGAAGGAGTTAGAGGAAGAATGGGGGGAGAGAAAACATATTCTGTGTTTTATTTGGATTTAAATCAACTATAACCACCATTTTTACTTGCTTGGCCAGTGAAGAAAAAAATTCCACACCAAAAAAACTCAAGTTTTTTTAAACTAACATTTTGTGTAGTGGTGGGTTTTCCCAGTGACTTGTTTCACTTACACACTTCATTTCCCACAAAAAAGAAGGCTCATAGATTGAATGAGCAATGCACTGAGTTACCTATTTCCTATGCTGCTATGTCACCTGGAATCCTTGGCACCAGCAGGCATGAAACCCCTTCATTTTGGATGCTGAGATCTACCCTATTAGCTGCACCTCCAAAGAATGAAGGGGCCCCGGCCAGCATCAGGAGGGTAGATAAGAGAATAAAGCAGGGATGTCACAGAGGAGATAACAATGAATCTGATCTTGAAATATAGGACCTAATTAGATAAAGAAGGAAGGACAGGGATGTGTGGCAAAGGGAATCATATATGCTGAGACCCAGAGAGCATGAGGGTGAGGTGGAGAGATAAGATGAGCTGGACTGAGGAGAGAGAAGGTGTCATGGTCAGAAAAGAAAAGGTCCCTTTAAAATACAAGCATTTCTGAGGTCAATGTGCCTTTATTCAGAGATTATAGGCCCTCGAGGATACCCAGCAGATTTTATTGTATTCATGAGGCAGAGAATCTAGAAGAAGAAGCCCCACATATTTTAACAGCTCTAAAATGGAAAATATGGAAAACTTTGAAGAGGCCCAGAGAATGGCCAGCCACCTGATAGACAAAATCCTGGAACTTTCCGTAAAGGCTTCCTCTCTAGGCCCCCCACCAGTCATTGTGGCTCCAATCTCTAGCACTCTATCTCCCTGGAACTGACCACTCAACATCTCCACTGGGTCATCCTACTTGTATCCTCTTTAAATTTATCTTCTTCCTCCAAAATTCACTGTCCCTCTTGTGAGTCCTCCCTTGGTGAAAAACATCATGTCTCCTCCAGACACAGCAATGTAAGCCTAAGCATTACCTCATGTTTCTTACCCATCCAGCCCCACATTTGAAGTTGAATCCCCCTGCCCATTCTTCTACTGGGACTCATGGAGACATCTGGTGCCTTTCCCTGATTCCAACCTCATTTCTCTTCCCTCTTTTACAAAAGAAAATGAACCAATGACCCTAGAAGGATCCTCATCTTCAAACAATGATTGCTCATACTTATCATCTGTCCCTGCCTATTATAGGCATTTCTTTTTTCTTTACCTATCTTCCTCCCCCAGGCCACCCATCATGGACTTCAACTCCCCTGAACATATGAGGCCTGCACAGGATCTGGGATACTCTGTACAAACCCTCTCTCAGGCATCTGAAATTTCAGCAGAGACACCAAGGGGTAAGAGCAAGACAGAGCTGTCTTTTCAATGGTGGTCTGGGGAAACTGGATATTCATATGTTGCAAAATGAAGTTAGACCCTCTTCTCACACTATCTATAAAATCTCTATTAAAATAGACCAAAAACCTAAGTAGAAGAGCTAAAATTATAGAACATAAGGAGAAAATATCATGGCATTGGACCTGGCAATGATTCCTTCTCTTTTCCAGGAAACAAAAGAAAAAAGAACAATTGGACTTCATTAAAATTTAAAACTTTTGTGCATCAAAAGGCACTATCAGCAGAGTGAAAAGGCAACCTACAGAAATGGAGAAAATATTTGCAAATCAAATACCTGATAAGTAATTCTTATCCCAAATACGTAAAGAAATCCTACAAATCAACAACAAAGGCAAGAACACTTTTTTTTATTAAATCATATCTGTATACATTAATGCATTTATGGAGTACAATGTGCTGATTTTATATACAATTTGGAATGCTTACATCAAACTGGTTAACATAGCCTTTACCTCACTTAATTATTGCGTTAAGACATTTATACTCTACACTTAATAGATTTGACATGTACCCTTGCAATATGCACCACAAGTGTGGTCCCCCTGTTTGCCCTTCCTCCATCGAACCTTCCCCTCTGCTCCCTTCCCCCTCCTCTTCCCTCCAGGCAAGAACAATTAAAAACTGAGCAAAAGATTTGAATAGACATTTCTTCAAAGAATATATACAAATAGCCAGTAAGCACTGGAAAAGATGCTCAGTGTCATAACCATTAGGGAAATGCACACCAAAACCACAGAGAGATACCACCTCTCCCTCATTAGAATGGCTACTATCAAAAAATATCAAGTGTCAGTGAGGCTATGAAGAACTTGAATCCCTTGTGCATTGTTGGTGGGAAAGCAAAATGGTGTGGCCACCATGAAAAACAGTACAGAAGTTCCTCAAAAAAAAATTGAAAGTAGAAATACCATATGATCCAGGCACTCCATTTTCAGATACATAACTGAGAGAATTAAAAACGAGGACTCAAACAGGTATTTCTATACACTATTCATGACGGCATTATTCACAATAGTGTTAGAAGATAAAATTAGGCATATTAAAATTTTTGAGTTTATTCACGTAAAGAAGAGTGATTCTTGTAAGAGTGATTTAAGAGTGATTCACCCATGGGGCAGCACCAAACTACAAATAGTTTGGGCTCCACCAAGAGGACATAAGGGGAATGAACACTTTTATAGAATATACTTTTAAGGATATACTGGGCTGGAGTGGGACATCTCTACTTAGAGGTTAGCTGAACATAACTGATTGGTAAAGTCTCTAGTTAGAGCTTAGTTAGCAGTTTCTGGATGGTTAAACTTAAGTTTTATTTTCCTAGGCCTTAACCATTCATATTGAGTTGGGTTTCAGTGTGCTTATACAGGAAGCCAATGGGCTGGGTTCTCAACCTAATGGACTCCAAATTAATTTGTTTTAACCATAGCCAAAAGTTTGAAGCAACTCAAGTGTCCACTGATGAATGAATAAAGAAAATGTTATCTAGACATACAATAAAATATTAGCCACCTGGGGGGCCTCATACCTATAGTCACAGACACTTAGGAGGCTGAGGCAGGAAAATTGCTTGAGCCCAGGAGTCTGAGACTGGAATGAGCTGTGATCATGCCATTGCATACTTCCTCCTGGGTTACAGAGGGATACCCTGTCAATAAAAGAAAGGAAGAGAAAAAGGAAAAAGGAAAGGAAGCAGGGAAAGAAAGAAAAAAGAAAAGGCAAGGAAAAGAAAAGAAAAATATTCTTCAGCCACAAAGGGGAAGGAAACTCTGACACACACTACAATGTGGATGAACCTTAAAGACATTGTCTAAGTAAAATAAACCAGTAACAAAAAATACAAATACCATATGGTGTTTCTAAAATAATCAAAGTCATAGAAACAGAGAGTAGAAGGGTGGTTTCAGGGGATGAGGGACCGAGAGTTACTATCTAATGAGTCCTGCTACATTATTAACTTTAACTAAAGCTGCTTCCTTACATAAAGTTTGGCCTAAAGTTTTCTCCATACATAGCAAATCATCCTCTAACTGGATGTGTAAACAGAACATAACCTACTCTTATAGCAGTCACTGTGTTTCAGCCACTCACAGGTAGCCAATTGTTTCAACTATGTTCAAATAAGGCAGACACAGAACTGTAACTGATCTGGCTGTTTCTGTATCTTACTTTTGTTTTCTTTATTTTACTTTCATTTTCTGTCCATAAGTCCTCTCCAACCACACAAAAGTACCAAAGTTAAAGTCTTTCTTAGGTTAAACTCTGTTTCCTTTGTCCAAAGTTTTCATTTCAATGACACAGAATTTCAGTTTTGCAAAGTGTGAAGCGTTCCATAGTGAATGGTGGCTATGGTTGCAAAACAGTGTGAATGTACTTAACACCACTAAACTGTACACTTAAAGATCATTAAAATGGAGTTTGGTAGGGGTGGAGCAAGATGGTGGACCAGAAGGATTGGTCAGCTGAGTTCTCTTAGTACAACTGGGGAAAAAGAGAGAACCCAGTGATACCTGGCACTGGGACCTTAGCCAGAGTTATAGCTCAGGGAGCACAGTGAGGAGGTGGAAAGCTGGATACGGCATGTGATCCAAAGCAGTGAAAATCTGACTCATTAGGTGAGTAATTGAGACCTGCTAGGATTGGCCAGCCCCCTATAGAGGTTCAGGAAAAAAGGAAGCATTTCTGGAGTTTTTGGTTTTGAGGGGAAGCTGTGCATTGATGGAAAGCTTGAAAGAGTGGGTGGACCTGCACAGTATATAGCAACCAGATATGAATACCAGTTGGAGTGGATTTGCCATCAGTTTGGTGGCTGGTAAGACAGCCATACTGGGAAGGTCTCAGTAGCCAGGGGACTGCCCTTTTGGGAAGGTTGTAAGATAGTCTTAGCAGGGGCCTAAAGCATGGACATCTTAATTTCTCCTGCCAGGATCAGAGCTCCATTCTTGGGACAGGCTGAGGAACTCCCACACTCCATGGGAACTGAAGTCGGGGGAACTATGAGACCTGTCCCTGAAGGATTCTGGAGAGCTTTAAGATCCCAATCTAGTGGGGTTCTGAATGCTTAAGAAACAATCAGGCTTTTGCCCAAGGGCAACTAAGTTAGGAATAAGAACCATAGAGGTTGCCAGCTATGTTCTTCATCTCCAAAATACCACAGTGCCACCTGCTGACCTGGCCACATATTGCAACATATATATTCCTATTAAAAGCAAGGACTCCTTCATTTTTTGATGATGCTCTGAGACAAAGTAATTGGAAGCAAAGGAGGAAATGAGAAGGGAAAAGGAGGACAAGGACATGAACAAGAAGAAAACGCATGAGGGGGAGCCAACAGAAAAACTTGGACAACATGAAAAACCAAAACAGAGCAAATCCCCCAAGGGACCATGAGGCAGCTACTGCAGAAGACTCCACTTATAAAGAATGGATCTGATAGAAAAGGAATTTAAAATATGGATGATAAAGACAAAAAAATGAATAGACAAGAAAATGGAAAGGTAGAACCAAAAGTTGGACAAGAGATACATAGAATGTAGAAAGGATATGGTGGACCTTAAGGAGATGAAGAAGACAAACAGCAAATGTAAAGATGCAGTGGGAAGTATCAAAAATAGGTTAGACCATGAAGAAGAAAGAGCCTCAGAGCTAGAGGATAAAGTTTTCATGTTAACCCAGGTAGTCAATGAGGCAGAAAAGGAGAGAGAGAAAGTAGAACAGTCAGTTAGAGAACTACAAGACTCCATGAAGAATTCACCCATATGAATAATATGCATCCCTGAAGGGGAAGGACATTGTCCCAAAGGAATGGAAGCCCTACTGGAGACTATTATAAATGAACACTTACCAAGTTTTACTAAGGATCCCAACACATTCCTTTCAGATGGATATTGAACCCCAAGTCATCTCAACTCAAACAGAGCTTCTCCAAGACACATTGTAATGAACCTGTCCAAAGTCAAAATGAAAGAAAAATTCTACAAAAAGCTAGGGGTAAGTGCCAACAGACTTACAGAGGCAAAGCCATTAGAATAACAGCAGACTTTTCAACTGAAAACCTTCCAAGCCAGACGCACACAGTCATCCACCTTCAACATTCTTAAACAAAACAATTTTCAGCATAGAATTATGTATCCTGCTAAACTAAGTTTCAAAATTGATGGAGAAATCACATCTTTTGAAGATACACAAACACTCAGAAATTGTGACAACAAAACAAGTTCTACAGGAAATATTTACATCTACTGACCATTGCAATGGACCACCAAAGTAAACACTCAGAAGCTAAAGGTCAAAACTTAGCTTCCACAATAGTGCAAAGGATAAAACTATACAATAGACTTTAACAAAATAAGATGAATGGAACTCCACCACACTTATCAATTCTCTCAATAAATGTCAATTGACTCAATTCACTACTGAAGAAGTACAGGCTGGGTGATGGGATAAAAAAAATCACAAACCATCCATATCCTGTCTCCAAGAAGCACACCTAGTCTTGAAGGACAAATCAAGACTCGGGGTTAAGGGGTGGAAAACCATATTTCAAACAAATGGAAATCAGAAGAAAAGAGGGGTCACAATCTTATTTTCAGATACAAGCAGATTTAAAGCAATTGAAGTTAAGAAAGATAAAGATAGGCACTTTACACTGGTCAAAGGAAAAATACAACAAGAAGATATTTCAATTTTAAATATTGGTGAACAAATCTTAAATGCTCCCGGATTTATCAAACAGACCTTGATGGGTCTGAGCAATATCATATACCATAACACCCAAATGGCCAGGGACTTTAACATTCCCCTGACAGAACTGGACAGATACTCTAAACAGAAACTAAACAAAGACACAAAGGACTGAAATGTGACCCAGAACAACTGGGATTAACAGACATATACAAAGCACACCATCCCAAAGCTAAAGAATATACATTTTTTATGTCAACCCATGGTACATACTCTAAAATAGACCACATCCTAAGATACAAGTCAAACCTCAGCAAAGTTTAAAAATAGAAATTATACCTTGCATCTTCTCAGACCACAGAGCAATAAAGGCGGACTCAACTCCAACAAAAATGTTCATCCCCACACAAAGATATGGAAATGAAACAACCTTATGCTGAATGACAGTTGGGTTTAGGAAGAGATAAAAGAGGAAATCATTAAATTCCTCAAACATAACAACAATGAAGACACAAGTTACCAAAACCTGTGGGATACAGCAAAAGAAGTCTTAAGAGGAAAATTTATAGTATTAAATGCCTATATTTAAAAAACAGAAAGAAAGCACATCAACAAACCCATGAACCATCTTATGGAATTGGAAAAAGAAGAACAATCTAATCCTAAACCCAACAGAAGAAAAGAAATAACCAAAATGAAATCAGAGATTAATGAAATTGAAAACAAAAGAATCATTCAGAAACTTAACAAAACAAAAGTTGGTTTTTCAAAAAAATAAATAAAATCAATAAATCTTTGGCCATATTATCTAGAAATAGAAAAGTAAAATCACTCATAACCTCAATTACAAATGATAAAGGGGAAATACAACAGATGTCACAGAGATACAAGAGATCATCTCTGAGTACTACAAGAAATTGTATGCCCAGAAATTTAACAATGTGGAGGAAATGGATCAAGACCTGGAATCACACCCTCTCCCTAGGTGCAATCAAGAAGAAATAGAACTCTTGAATAGAAAAAAAACTCTTGAATAGACCAAATTCAAATAGAAAAAAACTCCCATCAAAAAAATGCCCTGGTCCAGATGGCTTCACACCAGAATTCTATCAAAATCAAACCTTCAAAGAAGAGTTTATATCCATGCTGTGGAAATTACGCCAAAAAATTGAGAAGGAAGGACTCTTTCACAACATGTTCTGCAAAGCAAACATCACCCTGATACCAAAACCAGGAAAAGACCCAACTAAAAAGAACTTCAGACCACCTTCACTAATGAATATAGATGCAAAAATTCTCAATAAAATCCTAGTAAATAGATTACAGCTACACAATAAAAAAAATTATTCATCACAATCAAGTAAGATTCATCCCAGGGATGTAAGGCTGGTTTAACATATTCAAGTTCATAAATATAATTCACCATATCAACAGAAGCAAAAACAAAGATCATATGATCCTCTCAATAGATTCAGAAAAAGCATTCGATAAAATTCAACATCCTTTTCTAATTAGAACTCTGAAGACTATAGGCATAGGTGGCAAATTTTTAAAACTGATTAAAGCCATCTATGACAAAACCACAGCTAATATTATACTGAATGGAGCAAAACTGAAAGCTTTTCCACTTACAGCTGGAATGAGTAAGAATGGCCTACATCACAAAGTCTCAAAGCTGCAGATGCTTGCATGGATGTATTGATAAGGAAACACTTTTACACTGCTGGTGGGACTGCAAATTAATACAACCTTATTGGAAGGAAGAATGGAGAATCCTCAAAAAACTCAAATTAGACCTCCCATTTGATCCCACAATTCCATTACTAGGCATCTACCCAGAAGAAAAAAAATCCTTTTAGCATAAGGACAGTTGCACTAGACTGTTTATCTCAATTTGCAATCGCCAAATTGTGGAAAAATCTAAATGCTCACCAACCAGCAATGGATTAACAAGCTGTTGTATGTGTATACCACCAAATACTATTCAGCCATTAAAAAAGATGGAGACCATAGCCAAGCATTGTGGCAGGTGCCTGTAGTCCCAGCTACTTGGGAGGCTAAAGCAAGATACTCGCTTAAGCCCAAGAGTTCGAGGTTACTGTCAGCTGTGGCACCACAGCACTCTACCGAGGATGACATAGTAAGACTCTGTCTCAAAAAAAAAAGTTGGAAACTATATCTTTTGTATTAACCTGGATGCAGGTGAAACACATTCTTCTTAGTAAAGCTTTGCAAGAAGGGAAAAGTAAGAATCCAATCTACTCAATTCTAATTTGAAGGCAGTAGATGAGCTAAGACAAGGGGTGGAGGAGGAGAATGAGGGATCAGGGAGAAGGAAGGGGGTCACAGTGTATGTCACACCTCTTGGGGACAGGACACAATGATAAAAGGGACTTTAGCTAACAAATGCAAGCAGTGTAACCTAATTCTTTACACCCTCAATGTATCCCAAACAATAAAAATAGAATAAAATAAAAATAAAATGTCAAGCAAAAAAATGGTTTAAATGGTAAATTTTATATTATTTTACCACAATTAAAAGAAACAGAGCAGCTCGGCGCCTGTGGCTCAGCAGGCTAAGGTGCCAGCCACATACACCTGAGCTGGAGGGTTCGAATCCAGCCTGGGCCCGCCAAACAACAATGACGGCTGCAACCAAAAAATGGCCAGATATTGTGGCAGGCGCCTGCAGTCCCAGTTTCTTGGGAGGCGGAAGCAAGAGACTCGCTTGAGCCCAGGAATTGAAGGTTGCTGTGAGCTGTGATGCCACAGCACACTATCCAGGGTGACAGCTTGAGGCTCTGTCTCAAAAAAAAAAAAGAAAAGAAACAGAGGTGGGAGCTGAGCCGTCAGACAGCAGCTCTGGAATGCGGAGCCATCAGCTGGTGCTGTTGAATGCCCTGGTGCCTCCCTGACCCTCCCTGCACAACCTGTGGCTCAGCTTCCCCACCCAGCCTGGGAACACCCCACTATCATGACAATTAAGTCCTTTTGGCCTATGTCAGTCAGGGTAGGCTTTTATTTGCTGAAGAGCATTAATAAAAATGTTGGCATTCTACAAAAATTAGCCACAGCTGTCGGCCTCCCGGGGAGCATCTCTAATTTGCTCTACGGAATGAAGAATATCTGCCATTTTCTAAACGTCCCTGGGCACTCCATTGTCCCCTGTACCTGACACTGCACCCTAGGATGATCCCATCTACCCAGACCCTCAAACTGAGGATTTCTTTGGCAGTCCACTCATGGTTTTGTTTCAGTTTGTATCCAATATTCTTGTCCCTACCTCACCCTCCTAGGTGACATGCACCACAGCCCATGTGCCAGAAAAAGCCACCAATGTGTGCTGGTCTTGATTCTTAGACATGACATAATAGTCGGCACCCATTCTATCTGGGTGAGGAAACTGTACAGTCATAATCTCCATTTTACCCAAGATAAAATGGATGCTCAGAGAGGGGAAGGAATTTGTCCAAAGACACAGAACAAATAAGATGGTGGAGCCAGAGTCACATGTAGGCCTGACTGACTCTGCATACTCTAAGTATCAGAGGAAAGATGCTGACGCTTGGTATATCAGAGGCAGACTCCTTACCATTATAAAAAAAAGTAGATTTTTAGTCTAGGCACCTATGGCTCAGGCGGCTAAGGCACCAGCCACATACACCTGAGCTGGCAGGTTGAAATCCAGCCCCGGCCCCCCAAACAACAATGACGGCTGCAACCAAAAAGCAGCCGGGCATTGTGGCGGGTGCCTGTGGTCCCAGCTACTTGGGAGGCGAGGCGGGAGAATCGCTTGAGCCCAGGAATTGAAGGTTGCTGTGAGCTGTGATGCCACAGCACTCTATCCAGGGTGACAGCTTGAGGCTCTGTCTCAAAAAAAAAAAAAAGGTAGATTTTTAAAACTACTTAAATACATTCAAAACAAATCATAAATTGAAACAAAGCAGTCAATATATCAACAGATGTCATGTTTAAAAGCCGAATTCAGCATATTTGTTAGAGCATATGAGACTCAGTGGCAGAGCAAGAGATCACTGAATTAAACTAATTTATCTTAAATTAATTCACTTGTAAATTTTTTTTAATGCATTAATTGGCTTAAATTCCTGCAAAACATAGCCATTTCCAAATGGGAGATTTCTGAACCAAAGCCAGTATAAAAATGTTGTTTTGTACTTGCTATAACATAATAAATGTCATGTTACTGCACACATGTGCTACAATGAAACACATAACAAGAGAGTAGTGATAACTATGAAAGGAGCACAGTGAAAAGGAAATTAATGACATTTTAGTGCCCTCTATGGGCCATCTCTGATGGAAGTTTTATCATCCTCACTTTAAATGTGAAGAAACAAGAACAAAGTAATATTTGTCAATTTGCCAAGGTCACATACGAGGCAGGACTGAGAATCACCCCTAATTCCATCTGGTTACAGAGTCTTTGCCCTTTCTGTGATGTATTCAATGATGTATTCACACACACTGTTTCTAAATAAATGCAAATTTATTCACAATTTACAATAGTAATAATTGCTATGAAAGTAAATATGAGGAAGTAAAAGAAAATAAGACTGCAGGTGACCTTTCTGGTAGATAATTGCTCAAAATATCTGCTGCCTTTCCTTGGGACGATTCTACTTCTCTGACTTCAGGCTTGGCCTCAAAGACTTATTCATCCATATTGGATGAGTTCTTTATACTCCTGGTAGGAATTCTATTCGTCCCTGCCCTGCAGAACTGAGGAGCGTCCATGTGACTTGTTTTGGCCAATAAAAAACTGGTACTGGCTCGGCACCTGTGGCTCAAGCGACTAGGGCAACAGTCACATACACCTGAGCTGGCAGGTTCGAATCCAGCCCGGGCCCGCCAAACAGCAATGACGGCTGCAACCAAAAAATAGCCAGGCGTTGTGGCAGGCGCCTGTAGTCCCAGCTACTTGGGAGGCGGAGGCAGGAGAATCGCTTGAGCTCAGGAGTTGGAGGTTCCTGTGAGCTGTGATGCCACAGCACTCTATCCAGGGTGACAGCTTGAGGCTCTGTCTCAAAAATAAAAAAATGTAGCTGGTACTGATGTGTATTATTGCCTGGCAGAAGCTTCTAGTTCACCGTCTCTCTTCTCCCTGCCCTAAGTCCAGGAATGACCCAGGTGAAGGCTGTCATCAGCCTATGTCCCAGAGTGAAGCCTTTATGGATCAGAACTACAGGTGTCTATTGATAGACACTCATTGTTGTAAGTCACTGAGATTTACAGGTTATTTGTTAGCACAGCAAAATGCAACAGATCCTGGCCTATAAATCTTAACTTGAAGGAGCCAATGAAGACCTCTTTAAAAAATGAATGACATTTGAGCTGAGACCTGAATAAAGAGAAAGAGCCAGTCAGGAAAGGAACAGGGAAAAGAGATGTCCGGATAGGGCAAAACAGCCAGTGTATCCATCCAATGGGAAAGAAGTCAACACATTGAGGAAAGTAGCCATGGGTCGCTGAGTTGACCCTGAGAGACGTGTCCAGGCCTGTGGAGAGTCCAGTGAGGAGGCTGGATGGTGCTCCCCAGAATAGGAAGCCACCTAGGGACCCAAGCAGTGGAATAACATGATCAGGTTCAGGTGTTCAAAAAAGTGTCGTAAAGCAGAAAAGGAAACAAAGAGACCAGGAAAGAGGCTTTGTTCAGGCCTGTTATGAGTTGAATGGTGTACCCCCCCCCAAATCAAATGCTGAAGTACTAACCCCCATACCTCACAATGTGGCCTTCTATAGAAATAGGATTTTGTCATATAGAATTAATTAAGTTTAGATGCAATCGTACTGAAGTACCGTGGGCCCTGTACAAAGAGGAAATGTGGATACACACACACACACTCAGAGAGAACAGCACGTGATGATGACGGCAGGCACAGGGTGAAGTTCGTACAAGTCAAGACACTCCAGCCAGCACAGGGTCAAGTTCGTACAAGCCAAGACACTCCAGAGAGGACCAGCAACCCCCCAGCAGGCCGGTGAGAGGTGTGGAGCAAACTCTACCTCACAGCCCTGAGAAAGAACCAACCAACCCTGCTGACGCCTTCATCCTTGGCACCTTGACCCTGGACTTCCGGCCCCCAGAACTGCGATAGCATCATTTAAGACACAGTTCTTGGTATGTTGGAGTACGGTGGGTACCTCAGACTGGGTGGCAGCATTGGGGGTGGTTAAAAAAATAGTGAAAGAATTCAATATACATCTTTGAAGGTAAAGACATTGGCATTTTCTATTGGATTAGGCATAAAATAAAATGGAAAGAGGAGTCAGGAAATTATTAAAATTGTGTATCAAACACTCCATTCAGTGCTTTCATGGATTATTGCCTCATCTCGTCCTCACAAAAGCCCCCTACGTCTCATGGATCTCCTGGGAGGCAGAGGCTGAGACAGAATTCAGATGCAGGGGGTTATTGGTGGTTATGCCTGTGGGTAAGAAGGCAAGGCAGCCAGACTGGGAGGGAAAGGAACATGGTGCAAATGAGACGAGGGACGCAGCCAGCCCAGTCCCAGGGTGAGCTCCGGAACGAGGATGTCTCATGACAAGCATCCCGCACTGAGCAGAAACAGGCGAGCCCTGGTATTCCCACCATACTTGGGCACTGGCTGGGGGAACCTAGAAAGGGCGTGGCCTCTGCCCCAAATGTAGGTGGGTTCTGAAGACTCTGACAGCTGGAGGCGACCAGCCAAGTTCACTCTGAGGAGTAAAACAGCAAGTGCTCTTCTAAAGGGAGGTCCAAGTATGCATCATGCTCTGTAATGAAGGGGGCTTGGGCTTTTTTGGTTTTTTGTTTTGCGATTTTTTTGAGACAGAGTCTCACTTTATCACCCTGGGTAGAGTACTGTGGCACCATAGCTCATAGCAACTTCAAACTCTTGGGCTCAAGTGTTCCTCCTGCCTCAGCCTTCCGAGTAGCTGGGACTACAGGTGCCTGCCACAATGCCTGGCTATTTTTAAAGATGGGGGTCTCTCTCTTGCTAAGGCTGCTCTGGAATTCCTGAGCTCAAGCAATCCACCCTCCTCAGCCTCCCAGAATGCTAGGATTACAGGCATGAACTAATGTACCTGGGCGGTAATGAAGGGGTTTCCATCATATTTCATAAATTCAGAAGCCAAGGCTCAAAATCATACTTTGAACCCTTGCCTTTAATGAAACAACATTTGCTCTTGCTCTGATCCTCCAATGTCAGGGTCTCTGTCAAATTCTGGTGAGTATATTGGTGGCAGAGAATAAAGGCTGGTGGTTGGCTTCCTCCACACCCATTCCAAGTCCCTCCCAGCTTGTTTCATGATGCTGTCAGGGATGAAGGGCTAATAGGCCCTTTGCAATGCAGGAACAGGTGTGTGACCTGGTTTCAGCCTGTCGATGCATCACTAGATTTGGGTGTGGTAGTGGACAATGCAGGCAGATGAGAGGCTCACCTGGACAGCTCTGTGGCTGAGTCCCCAGAAATTCAGGTGCCAACAGGCAGGTGGTAATGGCAGCACTGGTTTTGCTAAAACACCCCTAAGATTATGATTGACTGTTTCTCCCAACTGTTTTGTGTCTGGTTCTTCAAACAGTCTGGAGGTTTGCAAACTATCTAAAATCCTTTAACAAATTGCCTTCTGTTTTCACCAGGGGGAGGAGGCCTCTGATGTCTGTAACAGAGAACCCTGAGTGACATGATACTGGCTAGGGTACACTGAACCATAAGGACACATATCCACTGTTCAGCTGGGAAACAGAATGTCAGTCCAAATGCATTTTCCAAGCTCTGGCACACTTCACTGAAACATTTGCCCTAAATGAATCAAACATATTTTGGCCTTCGCAGCATACAAACATGTATAAAAAATCAAATACACACCTGGCAGGCTGCATTTTGGTTGAGAAAGTCTAGCTGCTTTCAGGCTGCTAGAAATTGCCCTGAAATAGCCAGACTTTTTTTCCAGCTATATGTAAATTAACTATCAGTATCTTTAAACAAAGAAAAACATTACTAGTGCTGATATATTTGAGTGTCAACTATCAAATAGAAAAGGCGCTCAAGGATTTTTTTTTAATTCAAGATCCTTGTATGAAACACTTTTTTTATATGTAAAAAAAAAATAAAGTAATAACCCCTCTTTTTCTCCAATGTAATTTAAAGAAAGCATATGATTTTCTCCTCCCTACCTGTCCACCCAAAGCAAATCCAAGGCATTTTTCCTCAACTAAGTTTCCATGCTGTGCGACAGCCAAAAATGTCAAGAACTGACTAACAAGCTGAGCTCAGTGACAACAGAGAATTCTTCCTGTGCAAGGGGGGGATGTTGCAGAAGACAGTGAGGAAGGAACAGGAGGGAAAATCATGTACTCGGAGGGAGAAACCTTGGTCCTTATCTCAGCCCTGCCACACAATGCTGACGGACTCTGAGCAAGATCATCCTTCTCCTTCCGTCCCCCTCTGCAATCCGCCTCGTGTTCATTGTCAGGATTGCACCGAAAAATGGCAAAGTAGACACTAAGCCAAGATCGTCTAGAGAAGCCACTGGATTGAGGTAGAGAGAAAATGCAGAGGCCACCTCTGCCCAGAGCAGCCCCCTGAGCAGAACCATCCAGTGTACCAGGACCTCAGCCCTCACATCCCCAATGACATCCTCAGGACAGCCCAGGAAGGATGGTGCCAGCCCTAAAGCCTCTTGATCAAAAGCCCTGCTCTCAAGTAGTACATCCCATGAAGCTGGTTTCAAAACTCCTGTCTGTAGTGATACGATGGGCCACTACTCATCAAAAAAAAGGAATGATGTACCGAGACTCTCAACAACATGGATGACCCTCACTGCTATTGTGCTGAGTAACAAAAGACTACATACTGTAACAATTCCATTTATCTGGTGTTCTAGAAAAGGCTATACTGATTGATAGTTAAAGAAAACAGATTAGTGGTTGTTGGGGGTGGAGACCCGGCTGAAAAAGGGCACTAAGGAAATTTTTAGGACAGAGGAAATAGTTTATATGTCGATGGTTGTGGTAGATACACAAACGTGTATACACTGGTCAAAACTTAATGGGCTAGAAGACTTACCATGAATCATGCAGTAGATGTTATACTAATTATGCCTCAATGAATTAATGAAAATATCCTTTCAGAATGACTGGGACTTTCTATGTAAAATCTCCTTTTCTATTGGTTCTTCTTCAAATACATGAGTTATTATAAACATTTTGAGATATGCAAAAATCAAGAAATGTAAGATCCCACGTACAGAAACAAATGACGCTCTCCCAGCCACACTGGTAAGCCAGGCAAGTTGACATTTGCATGGGTAAATCAGAAAGGATGCTGTCGACTGTGTTTCTTGGAAGAGAAACCATACACAGTCTATCTCAAACTTGCATAGTGACCTATGTCCATGTGCCCTAAATTTTTCTGAGGGTATGGATAGTTTTGCTGCCAGCTAAGCCAGATTGTAGTTATTTTCATCACAAAATGTCTGAAAACATATGTAGGCTCTGCCACTAACACTCTGTGTGACTTTAAACACAACACTTGACTTCTCTGAGATTTAGTCAGTTTCCACCTGTGTAATACGGAAACTGCAGTCCAAGAAGGATTATACACCCCAGCTTCTACACAGCTGTGCACTCAAGAAATACTGCTTTCTGGTGGTGCCTGTGACTCCATGGGTAGGGTGCCGGCCATATACTGAGAGTGGCGGGTTTGAACCCAGCCCCGGCCAGCTAAAACAGCAGTGGCAACTGCAATAAAAATAGCCAGGCGTTGTGGCGGGCGTCTGTAGTTGAAGTCCCAGTTACTTGGGAGGCTGAGACAAGAGAATTGCTTAAGCTGAAGAGTTGGATGTTGCTATGAGCTGTGACACCACAGCACTCTACGGAGGGCTATAGAGTGAGACTCTGTCTCAAAAAATAATAATAAAAGAAAAGAAAAGAAACACTGCTTTCCTTTCCCCATCCATGGTTTACAATTCTTTACATTGCAAATAACTGAAAATCTAGCTCAACTTATTGGCTGGAGAGCCCAGAGCTTACACTGGCTCCAGAGGCTCAGCGTGCAGGCCAAGCACTAGGTTCTCTCCACCTCTGCACTTTGCACCCAATTGAGTCAGCCTGGCTGTCTGGCCCCATGAGGTGCAGCCCCCTCCCGGGAGTGCCTGCCTCTTCTTGGGGCTCCAGAGCTTATAGTACATCATCCTGGAGGCACTTCCTCTGTCCCCAGGTGGGACACTTGCCTCTTCCCTAAGCCATGAACTGCAGCTTAGGGGGTGAGACAGAATTAAGTAAATCATCCTAGAGCTGAAATCTGGGTTCAATCCCACCTAAACCAAGTGGCTGCTACTAAATGGGGACAGGTGACAATTACCTTCAGCAGAAGAGGGGGCGCAATGACATAGGAAGGCCATCAGCAAATGTCCATTGAGCCCTTCTATCATTTGGGGTCTCCACCAGAAAAATTGAAACTACAGGAGTTATTTTAACAGAGTATATTTAACCTGAAGAATTGTTAAACGATGGAACACTGAAGCCATCGCAATGTAGCAACTGCAGGGAGCAGCTGCTATCCCTAATGTTGGAGAAATGCAGGAAAGAAGCTGGGATTATGAATTCTTAGAGACTTGGGGGACAGAGAGCACTTTGGCTGGTGCTCATGTCCCTGAGATTGGAAGTGAGGTCCCATGAGTCTGGGACCCAGAATGCTGAGGAGGGAGACCCCACCTGTTAGTGCTGCCATCTTTGAAAGAGTGCAAGGAAACTGAATCTGGGATTATGGGGAAACCTGGCTTTGGGAATGAAGCAAGGCTGGAGTGGTAACAACACAAATAAGAAGCAAACAGAAAGGGACATGTCTCTCCTTCCACTTTCACTTTTTCACCCCTTGACTGACAAAACAAAGGTATGCTTTGCAGAGGCCTAGAATCACAAAGCATATAAAAGAAAATTGGGTTTGGAGCAGAAAGGCAGTCACTTAACAACTAACAAACTATTCACAGGATCAGGGAACCAGTGAGGACATTTTGCCTGTAAGCAATAGAAACTTCAACTTAATCAGCTTAAACATAGAATTTTTTTACTACAAAAGAAGGAATAATCACTCCAGATTTGCTTAATTTACCTGCTCAATTTTACCTGCTCATCAGGAGCAAAGGTTCTTTCCATCATTTCTCTCTACCATCTTTAGGATGTGGTTTTGTCATCAGCTGGCCCTCTTCAAGGGAGCTAGATGGCTGCTCTGATTCCAGTTATTAGCAGACCTAACAAAGTCTACCTATTAAAAAAAAAAAAAACTCTCTGAAAAGCTCTTTTTAGAGCAAGGAAATATTATCCAAAAACCTCCAGTAGATTTCCACTCACATCACATTGGCCAGAACAGGCTTACGTGAAGACCAATAATTGACAAGGAAAGAAACTAGAATAACAATTATTGGTTTAGGGTAATTAAGATTAACCCATAGATGACATGGGAGGAGAATAATAGATAGTCAAATAAGATTAGGATTTGAGCCAGTGGTATGCAACCAGTACAACAACCAGTACTCTGTAAAAGGTGTATGATATATATCTACACATAATAAGTTGATTATAAGCATGCTGATATAAAGGATGATGATATAAAGGATGTATAAAGGATGTATAAGCATGATGATATAAAGGATGTATAGAACGTGATTTATAAATAATAATAAATTACACAGTATATTCTACAGTACAGTATTATAAGTTTTATACAGGCAACTGATTCTCACAGGATGCTTTCATTGATTTTTGCCAAACTCTTGTGTGTTTTTTCCCCTTGCCATTGCTTCTAGCAGCTGGCTTTATTCTTTTTTAACATCTTTTTCTTTTGTTTTATTATTTCAGTAATTTAGGATGCACAAATGTTTTTTTGATACATGATAAAACACATGAAGAGTTTTCAATGTACCTGTCACCCAAATAGTATATGTTGTACCTGACAGGTAATTCTGTCCCTCCTTTCCCCCTCTCCCCTCACCCCTTCTGAGTCTCAGAAGTCTATGATGTAGACCACTCTGTAGCAGGGGTGTCCAACCTGCAGCACGTAGGCCACATGCTGATTTTGTGAGGGCTTTTTTGCTTATCGGTGGTGTAGGATATCATGAAAATTACTCATGGACTTTCTTTTTGCTAATTAGCTTTCGTTAGTGTTTGCGTATTTAATGTGTGGCCCAAGACAACTCTTCTTCCAATTTGTGACTCACCTGCCCTAGAGCCTATCTATCCATCACTCACCTCCCACTTATAACTAAGTACAGGTGGTATCTCCATTCCTATGATACTTCATGGAGGATGATGGCTTCCAGTTCCATCCAAGTTTCTTCATTATGGCTCAGGAGTAGTCCATGATCGGTCGGGGGGCGGGGGCAGCTGTCCAGCCCTTGTTAACACTATTTTTTATATTACATGGATAAATACTTTCCAAATAGCATATATACACATATACACACACACACACACACATATATGTGTATATACACACACATTTTCTTTATCCACTGGCCCATTGATGGGTACTTAGGTTGATTTCATGTCTTTACAATTGTGAATTGCACTACAGTAAACATTTGAGCCCCTGTGTCTTTTTGATATAATGACTTTTTTTCCTTTGGGTAGATATCCAGCAGCAGGATAGCTTGATTGAATGGTAGGTCTACTTTTAGTTCTTTGAAGAATCACTATATTATTTTCCAGAGAGATTGTACTAATTTACATTCCCACTAACAGTGTATAAGCATTCCCTTTTCACCACACCTGGCCCAAGATCTATTGTTTTTTGACTTAATAATAAGAATAGTCATTCTGACAGAAGTAAGATAGTATCTCATGATGGTTTCAATTTGCATTTCCCTAATGGTTAGTGATGTTGAGCATTTTTCCATGGCTTTTGGCCATTTCTGTATCTTTTTTTGAAAAATGTCTATTTGTGCCTTTTCCCCACTTTTTAAGAGGGATACTTGTCTTTCCCTTGGTGAGTTTGAATTGAGTTTCTTGTGCATTCTGGATATCAGTTCTTTGTTGGCTGTATAGTTTATGAACAATTTCTCACATTTTGCAATTTTTCTATTTATTCTGCCGATTATTAATTTGGCTGTGCAAAAATTTTTTTGGCTTATTTAAGTCCTCCTTATTCACTTTAGTCTTTAGCGTATTTGCTTTTGGGGTCTTAGGCATAAATTCTTTGCCTAGTATTCTTAGTTTTCTTCTAGAATTTTTATGGTGCCATGTCTCACGTTTAACCCATTTTGAGTTAATTTGGTGTATGGTAAGAGACATGGATCCAGTTTCGTTCTTTTCCATGTGACTATCCAAGTTTCTTAGCAACATTTAGCAAATAGGGGCTCGGCGCCTGTGGCTCAACAGGCTAAGGCGCCAGCCACGTACACCTGAGCTGGCGGGTTCGAATCCAGCCTGGGTCCGCCAAACAATGATGGCTGCAACCAAAAAATGGCCGGGCGTTGTGGCGGGCGCCTGTAGTCCCAGCTACTTGGGAGGCAGAGGCAAGAGACTCGCTTGAGCCCAGGAATTGGAGGTTGCTGTGAGCCATGATGCCATAGCACTCTATCCAGGGTGACGGCTTGAGGCTTTGTTTCAAGAAAAAAATAAATAAATAAATAAATAAAATAAAATATATAAAAAAAAACCAAAACCAAAACCAAAAACCAAAATGTGTCCTGTAGATTGGGCAAGGTGGCTCACACCTGTAATCCTAGCACTCTGGGAGACCAAGGTGGGTGGATCCTTTGAGCTCAAGAGTTCAAGACCATCGTGAGGCACAGTGAGACCTCATCTCTACTAAAAATAGAAAAACTAGCCCAGCATTGGGGCCAGCACCTGTAGTCCCAGCTACTCAGGAGGCTGAGGCAAGTGGATCACTGCAGTCCAATAGTTTGAGGTTGCTGTGAGCTATGATGCCACAGCACTCTACTCAGGGCAATAGATTGAGTCTCAAAAAAAGAAAAATGTGTTCCAAATAGGTAAGTTGGGCAGACAGCTAAGTTACTAAAATACATTTTGTTAATATAAGTAATGATGGATCCTAATTCAATTGACAAATGGCCCCTAACTTTTTAATTGATAAGCACAATACCTTTTACTTCAGAAATCTCGGAAAATCTAGAGTTTGGAACTTTGATCACACCCAGTGGTACAGTGGTAGGAAGGTAAAGTCTAACATGGTAGTCATAGCTCTTCAGCCTTTCAGAAACAAATGTAAAAAAGTCAGATGGGTTTCCTGAATTCACACGGCAAAGCCTCTGGGGAGCAAGAAACTTCTGACTTTTAGTTAGTTTCTTTTTGCTAAATAACATTTCTTCTTCAGTTGCCACAACTAAATTTAAGTAAAATAGTGAAGGTTATTTCTTTATCAAAAATACTCCAGTTAATTGGGCAGTGCCTGTGGCTTAAAGGAGTAGGGTGCCAGCCCCATATGCCGGAGGTGGCAGGTTCAAACCCAGCCCTGACCAAAAACTGCAAAAAAAAAAAAAAAAAAAATACTGCAGTTAGTGAATGTGATGGTTAATTTTATGTGTCAGTTTGACTGGGCCACAGAGTGCCCAGATATTTGGTTAAACATTATGCTGGATATATCTATGAGGGTGCTTTTTAATGAGGTTAACTTTTTTTTTTTTTTTTATTTAGACAGGGTCTTACTCTGTTACCCAGGCTACAGTGAAACAGCAGGGTCACAGCTCACAGCAACCTCAACTCCTGAGCTCAAGTCATCCTCCTGTCTCAGCCTCCCAAGTAGCTGGGAATATAGGCAAATGCCACTAATTTTTGTGGTTGTTTTGTTGTAGAAATGGAGTCTTGCTATTGCCTATGCTTGTTTCCAACTCCTGGGTACAAGCAATCCTCCCGCCCCTTGTTTTCCCAGGGTGCTAGGATTACAGCATGAGCCACCTTGTCTGGCACTAAGGTTAACATTTAAATCAGTAGATTCATTGGTGGTGTGGACCTGTAGTCCTAGCTACTTGGAAGGCTGAGGCAGGAGGATCACTTGAGCCCAGGAGTTCAATACTGCAGTGAGCCATGATCATGCCACTATACTACTGCCTGAGCAACAGAGTGAGAGCCCCATCTTCTAAAAGAATAAACCTCTCAATGAATCCTCAACAATAAAAAAAAAAAAAGAATAAATCAGTAGAACGAATAAAGCAAACTGCCTTCCCTAATGTGGGTAGCCCTTATGTGATCAATTAAAGGACTGATTAGAACAAAAGGCTGACCCTCTCTCTGGTAAAGAAGAACTGCTCCTGCCCAGCTGCTTTTGAACTAGGATATCAGCTCTTCCCTGCCTTTGGACCTTAGTACTTGAACTGAAACATAGAC
>CAUYRH010112939.1:0-19846 GCA_963574655.1 Perodicticus potto | reverse complement strand
AGGTTATTGACCAGTCAGATGTGCACGAGGAGCAGACAGCAAGGCGCCAGTGTTTTCCGCACAGGTGGTTGGTTCTTTTTCAAGCCGGTTTCTTCATCCATCACAGCATCAGCACCGCCAGGGCCAAGGCAGCAGTTGTAGAGCTGTCCTGTCCTGCATCATAGGGACAGATTTGTAGTTTTTTCACATTCCTTGTAATGTAAATATGATTTGAATTTTTTGTTTTAAAAAATTTTTATGATTTCTCAGCTGGGCGTGGTGGCTCACGCTTGTAATCTTAGCACCCTGGGAGGCCAAGGCGGGTAGATTGCCCTGAGCTCAGGTTCCATACCAGCAAGAGCCAGAGTGAGACCCCATCTCTACTAAAATAAAGCCGGCATTCTGGCAGGTGCCTGTAATCCCAGCTAGTTGGGAGGCTGAGGCAAGAGAATCACTTAAGCCTAATGAGTTGGAGATTGCTGTGAGCTATGACACCACAGTGCTCTACTGAGGGCCACAAAGTGAGGCTCCGTCTCTATAAAAAATAAATAAAGAAATAAAGAAAGGAAAAAAAAAATGTATGTCTCTAAGTAGGACTGTTTCCATTTACAAGTTGACTTGACAGAAAAAGATTTTTCTTTTACTTCTTGTAATTTATACTTTTTAAATGTTGCATGATGTTTTCTTTTAAAAATTATATTTAGGCAATTGCAGCTAACTTTCTAATTACTGCATTAACTTTTATAATATTATTAATGTAATAAGAAGTTTGGAAACATTACTGATTTCAAAATTGAATTTTTACCTATGTAATCCAGCTGTTAAAAATGAGGAAGATGCATTTTAGTGTTTAAGTAAATCATAGTTAATTATGTTTCCAGAAATATCGACAAAGTTGGGCCTTATGATTAGGGAGCTAATTATGTTAAAAATGAAATTTCACTATCCTCTGGGCTTGTTCAGTTATTTCTGCATTCTAATTTATAGGAGCAGGAGTTTGTTTACTGCTAGGCAACACATGACAGAAATATATGTATATATGCAAAGACAATTAGATACCTATAAAAACGTGCAAAAAATAGTCTCATGTGAGAAAGATGATTTTTCTTTTTTGATACAGAGTTACTCTGTCACTGTGGGTAGAGTGCTGTGGAGTCCTAGTTCACAGGAACTTTAAACTCTTGGGCTTGAGCAATCCTCTTGTCTCAGCTTCCTAAGGAGCTGGGTGCTGGCCATGACGTCCAGATAATTTTTCTATTTTTAGTAGAGATGGCCATCTCACTCTTGCTCAGGCTGGTCTCGAACTCTTGAGCTCAAGCAATCCACCCACCTCAGCCTTCCAGAGTGCTAGGCTTACAGGCATGAACCATCATGCTTGGCCCGATGATCTTCTTGAAATTTTGAATATTTCATTTGATTTTTATGTGTTTCTATTATAACCAGATAATATAGGTCTTACCACAAATCTAGACTTCAAGGATACTGGACTTTGAAAAAGTGAGGCTGTGGTACAGATTTTGTGTATAAATCTCTATGCCAAGGCATGAGAGATATCAATTAGGTAGGTGCCATTTTATAGGTTGGTAAGTAAAATCCTTTTAGAATACTTAATCTGGCATAAAGTCAGTATCAAAGAGGTGATTAGTTACTACACTTAGAGAAAGGTGAAGTTCAACGCATAAAGTCAGTATCAAAGAGGTGATTAGTTACTACACTTAGAGAAAGGTGAAGTTCAACACGGAATGTGATACAATCAAGTAGTATTTTTAGGCAATGACTTCATGTCTCTGATTTTTATTCTGTCAACAGATCACAGAAGTCACTTAACTTTTTTGAATTCCATTTCATGACACATTCAGTAACACTAACACTTGCTCTTTATACTCTTCTTGGGACAATAAAATGACATAACAAAACAAAATAAAAAACACTTCTGAGTATCTCCTTCAAAGAAAAAGAAGTTATTTGAGAAAGTTTTTAGGAATACATTTAGGATTCATCATTAATATTAGCAGAGAAGCAATGGTCTATTGTACAGAAAAAAAGCATTACCTTCAATGGAATTGGTTATTTCATGGTATGTGATGAAGAGCTAGGCTATTAGAAAATTACAAACAATAATTTTTTCAACACACTTGCATAAAATAAATTTTTGGACATTTGTTTCTGAAAATCAGAACCTCTTGTATTTGTGTTTAAATATCTTTTATAAAAGTGGGCTTATGCCAAGTGAAACAGTATTGAGGAATATGATAACTAAGAATGCAAAGTGTGTATATAAATGTATATACACACATGTATTCTAAAGAGATTACAGATGAAATTAAAATCAGAGTTGTGTTTTTATTAAATATAGAGCCACAGAATCAAATAATAATTGAATTTCTGGGTGGTGCCTATGGTTCAAGAGGTAGGGCTCAGGTCCCATATACCGGGGGTGGTGGGTTCAAACCCGACCCCAGCCCAAAACTGTAAAAAAAAAAAAAAAAAAAATTGAATTTTTGTGACAAATGTTTCATATATTAAAGCACTTTTATACTTCTGGTGCTTCAATATCATCTATCTTGCTCTATGGGATTATTAATTCTAAACAGGTTGATAATCTTTAATGTCATACTTTAGAAAAAGAAAAATATCAAGTCAGTAAAATGACCTCCATTTAAGAAATGACTTCCATTTCTTAAATTCCTTTGAATTGCAATCAATTTGACCAAAGTCATAGATATTTAAAATATATCATTACATTAGACTACAAATGTTAGATGAATGACTCATTCAGACTTATAATAAAACTGAAAAAAAGTGTTTACAATTTCATTGATTTAATGACATGACTATTTATGCTCTTTCACCATCAGGAAGGCTAGAAATTATCTTTAGATATACTAACAATGAGATTATTGGCAAAACTTGTTCACTAATTATTTAGGTTTTTTATGTAAAAAACAAACTTCTAGGCACACGTGTTGGTGGCAGAATAATTTCTTCCTTCAATATTTATGGAGTTCTTATTAAAAATAAAGTGGTTACAGCCCATTTTTTCTTATGCTTCTCTCTTTAGATCTATTTTCATGAATCCAATTCTAGTTTCTTCATCCATAAAGCGTCTTGCCAGGTATAGGGAGAAGATAAAAGGAACAACGAAGCTGAACCTCTTCACTCATTACTATGGGTCAGTTTCGCTATGAAGTTCTCATCCATGGCACACGTAGCAGGATGAGAAGCAAAGAGCAATATGTGGCCAAGAACACAGAGTCTAGTCTAGAGTAAACCTACAGAAAAATACTTTTATGTTAATTATTTATTTCTTTTTTTTCTTTTTTGCAGTTTTTGACTGGGGCCATGCTTGAACTCGCCACCCCCAGTATATGGGGCCGGCCCCCTAACCCTTGAGCCACAGGCGCCACCCTATGTTAATTATTTAATCTTCTGGTTACTGGCTTATTATAAACAATGCTACATTCTTCACTTCTTACCAGCTGACTCTCCAAAACTGAGGAACATATGTTGTCTCTTATGCCAAATTGATGAAGCTTTATTTTTAAAATGTCATCCAAGCAGATCAATATTTAGATAAAATTTGGTTATAATATTCTGAGAAATTACAAGAAGTGAGTCTTCGTATTGTGGAAGACCCAGAGTGATTTAGAGGCTAAATTGCTAATTCTACACAGGTTACTAAAGCTGCCAAATGCATATCTGGATCAGTTCTTTTAGGCACCCTATTCACAACACATAGTAGAAAGGCCATAAATAGGGGAATTTTGAATAGTTTTGCTATAGTGCAAAGATATTCACTCTTAAAGAGACAAATAACATACCTCATGTTTGTAAAATATATCTCACTTGTCTGATATCTATAAAATGTATTTTTAATTCACCGGACATATATTTATTGTGCACCTAACATATTCACAACACCATTACACCTGTTGTTATATATAACCATTTGCTATGTAAGAAAATAGGATTTGCAGTTTACATTTAGTGTGATACATTAGTACTGTATTTTGGAATTAAATAAAAACTCATGAATACAAAGCAACCACATACTGAGTCTCCCAGGAATCTTTATATTCTAAATGAATGGAATGATAATGGTTCCCAAGGGAAAGGAAAGGAGCATTGTAGGCTAGAGTGGCTTCTCTCTGAAAGTGCTAACCCTTGAAAGGCATGTGGACTACAGCCTCTGCTCACCAGCTCTTTATGCTTTCTCTTAATCTCTTTATTCCCACTAAACAGCCTTCTCTCTTTTCTCATCTTCAATGCTTGTTAATGCTGAAAGCTCTGAGTTAAATACCATTTCACACCTCTGCTCAATCATTGCTTACTTAAGGAATGCCTTTGCTGCCCTTTCTCATCATGAGAAACTAATATGGCAAGATTAATATGTCTTTTGCTCTGGGGATTTATTGTTGTATGACAGCCCACTTTAGCTTTGTTTGTGCTGCTATAATAAAACTCAGTCATGCACCACATAAGAGGGTATTTCAGTTCACAACAGAATGCATGTGTGATGGAGGTCTCATCAATATAAATACATGATATATGGCACTTGACACTGGCATTGCAGATCAAGTAGGGGAAATGACTGATTTTGTACAATGACAAAATGGCATAAGGATGCATTTCTCAGAAGGTATTCCCATTGTCAAGTGATACATGACTGTGCTGGAGATGGCATAATTTATAAGGAACAGAAATTTATGTCTCATAGTTCTGGGCACTGGAAGCTCCAAGGCACTAGCAGGTTGAGTGGCTAATGAGAGCTCTTTCTATTGATGATGCCTTCTCACAGCAGCATCCTCACATGGCAGAAGGCACAAAAGCAAACGGGCCTTATGGGAATAGGAAGGCTAAGACCCCATGGGCTTTTCAAAAGCCAGGATAAAGCTTGTAGGTGGGTCACCCCTGTCCTCCTATTTGAGAAGAAAGGAGTCTGAAGGTTCCCAGTCAGGGGAATATCCATGTGACTATCTCTGCATGGGGAAACCAGCAGTGCAGACAGCTGAGACCTTCAACTAGTAGCTCAGGTTACAGAAGCTGAGATGTCTATCTGAGGAGATGAGACTTGCTCTCCCCCTTCTCTGTTCTCGTTGCACTATGATCTGGCCTTTTCAGATGTTGCATTACCCTATGTCTCTGTTTGCCCTTTTTTCAACCTTCCTGGGGGCTGTCATCTCCCCAGTCTCTCTTTCTTAACTTTGCTGACTGCTGTGCAACCTCACAGGCATACTCTGTTATGTACCCAATAAAAAGACTCCAGGAAACAGGACAGGTGCTGCATTGCCCTCATGCTACCACCAGGCACATGAAACAGTGTATACCCTTATAGGCTTCTAGTTTTATACACTAAGTTTGGTGTACGTTTCATCCTTTCCTCAGTGCTGCCTCCCTTGCTGGCCACTGTCTCAGGTTGGGGTCAACTAAATGCCAAATAGGGCCTTCCTGTTTCTGTCCAACCTTTTATAAGGAGCTAAGCCCATCCATAAAGGTGGTGCATTCATGGCCTAATCATCTCCTAAAAGTCCCATCTCTTACTACCATCACATTGGTGATCAACACATCAATTTTGGGGGACATTGATATACTCAAAGCTTAATGGCTTATTAGCCTTACATTATCTCTCATCTCTATCATAGGCTGCCTAGGCTCAAACAGTCAGCTCTCTTTTAGGACCTCTTTTAACATCTGGAGGCTTGATGAGAAGATATTCAAGGCAGCTATTTTGCTCACATGTCTGGAGCCTTAGTCCTCTCATTCTTGGATAGTCACAGTTACCTGGGGAGGCCCTGGAAACAAAACATCATGAGAAAATACTGATAGTCTCACTTCTTGTGGCATACAGCTTCTAAGAAAGAAGAAAGAGAAACTACCTGTTAGTTAAAAACTTCCCTCAGAACTGGAAGAGTGTCCCTTCCATGATATTCTGTTAGAGCAGGTTGCGGATTGAAGGAGTGCAGAATTACACTCTAGCTCCTCAGAATTACACTCCTGGGGTATGGAAGAGACACATTCAGGAACGTGTATAGAATGAGGGTTATTTCCATCTTTGAAAAAATAAATGACACAAATTTCAAGTAAAAATAGTCAAAATATTAAGATAATTTTATATTGAATGTTAACATAGATAAGCATGCTCTTTGGGGAGAAGAGGGTTGAGAGAAAGGTTCTCTGGTGCAAAGGTGAGGGCAAAGTAGATTTTATTACTTGTATATGTCACAACAAGAAGTTAGAACAAACACAGTCAAGAATGGGTTAAGGACTAATGAAAATATCTTTGAGAAAAGCCTGAGAATAGGAGCAGAAAAGAAGGGGAAAATTAGAATTCCTTAATGACAGTACTTTGCAGTGCTCTCTACAGTAGTGAAGGACACAATATGCTTTTCAAAACAAAAAAGAGAACCTCTTTGTAATAAGTTCAATAATTCTAATGTGACTATGGCACCAGTACAGTTCTGAGCTGGAAGATGGAGCATACAATAAAACTGCTTTGCTCATAGAGAAACCAAGAATAGCTCATCGACTAAAAGTTTTGTCAATGCAGGGTCTGGAAAGGAATGACTAGATGATTTAATCATTTCTCTTGGTTGGAAGTGTACCTCTACTGTGTATAGTTTGTATTCTTGTAATAACTTTTCAAGTTTAGCCTCAAAACTCAGATGTCCAGGCTGGGTGTGGGGAGTCACGCCTGTAAACCTAGCATTCTGGGAGGCCAAGGCTGGTGGATTGCCTGAGCTCACAGGTTTGAGACTAGCCTGAGCAAGTGAGAGATCCTATCTCTGGAAAAAAAAAAAGGAGCTGGGTGTTGTGGTGGGTGCCTGTAGTCCCAGCTACTCAGGAGGCCTAGGCAAGAGAATTGCTTGAGCCCAAGCGTCTGAGGTTGCAGAGAGCTTTGAGGCCACAGCACTCTACTGAGGGCAACAAAGACTTTGTCTCCAAACAAACAAAACCCCCTCAAATATCCAAGAAATAGATTTTTCTTGTATTTGCTCCACCTGGTTTATCTAACATAAGCTCTACTTTCACTTGGTTACCTCCTACTCACCCATCACCCGTCCATCAATACTGCCCTTACTCTGGGGTTGTTGTATCCATGTTTCAAGGAACTTATGTAGTGCAAAGCAGTTAAGGATGGCATCTGTTCCAGGTAGCTGCCCTAGCATTTCCTGCAGCAGCTTTGTTTTGCCTGACCTTTGTGTGTTTGGCCATGCAGACTACTGCTACCATGACATTTTCTAAACTTGAGAGTCAGGCTACATGGGGTAGGTTAGGACTCAGTTAATGGTTGGATCCATCTTGGGTGCACAGGAATCACTTTACTATTTTGTCTACACTGGGACTACAAAAACCCAGTGGTTAGTTCATTTGCATATAAAATAATACCTGGTACTTGGTAACTTATACAATAGAGAGGATGTTTTAAGTCATAGCTCTCTAGGGTGCAGAAGCACAGTTCTGGCACCTGTTCAGCTTCTGGTGAAAACTCAAGGCTGTGTCCACTCATGGTGCAAGGCAAGTTAAAGCCAGTATGTGCAGAGATCACATGGTGAGAGAGGAAACAAGAGAGAAGAGTTGGGGAGGTTCCAGGTTCTTTCTAACAACTCTTCTGGGTAATTATTGAGTGAGAACTCACTCACCCCTGAGAGAGGGTACTAATCAATTCATGAAGGTCCCCATTACCCAAACAGCTCACACGAGGCCCCACTTCCCAACACTGCCACTAGGGGATAAATTTCAACATTAGATTTGATGAGATAAAATATCCAAACCATAGCAGGCTTTACTATAGCCCTGCTTCATGTAGCCCTAGCTACTTAACAAAATGATGAATAAGGCTTGATTTTGTCTGTCTCCTGCACTTGCTTCTGCCTGTGGCCTTTCCACCACAGGATGACCCTTGCCAAAGGCCAGTCAAAAGCTCTTGGAGTCTCAGCCTCCAGAATTGTGAGAAGTATATTTTTTCTTTGTAAATTACCTAGTCTGTGGTATTCTGCTATAGTAGCAGAAACTAGACTAAGACAGAGAAGACTTGTACTAAGAGGTGAGGTTGCTATAACAAATACATGAGAATGTGGAAGCAGCTATGGAACTGGGTAATAGCTAGTGGCTGAAAGAGTTTGGAGGAGTAAGCTAGAGGAATCATATATTGCTGTGAACCAGGAATTAAAGACAATTCTGGTAAGGGCTCAGAAGAAGAAAACTATTACTAAAAAAAGAAAAGTTTGAATCTTCTTAGAGATTGCTTAAGTGGTTGTGTCAAGAATGTTTATAGAAATAGCAATAGTAAGGACGATTCCAATGAAGTCTCAGACTGAAATAAGGCAAAGTTTTGAAAAGTAAAGGTCATCTGTGTTATGAAGTATCAAAGGACTTGGCTGAATTGCATTCATTTTTGAGGGCTTTGTAGGTTGCAGAACTTAAGAGCAATAAACTAGGATATCTGGCGGAGGTAATATCTAAGAAATAAAACATTCAGGATTCTGTATGGTCACTTTGAATTGCATACAGTGAGGCATGAAAGAGAAGGAATGACTTAAAGGCAAAATATATAATTAAAAAAGTAGCAAAATACAAAGATTTGAAAAATTCAGAGCCTGGCCATGAAAATAATGAAAAGGTATATTTGGGAGAGAATTCTAAGTATGTGGCCAAGCAATAATTTGCTAAAGAGGTTAATATGGATAAAAGGGAGCTATATTACTCATGAAGAAAATAGGAGAAAAAACCCAAAGGCATTGCATAAAATTTAAAGGCTGCCTCTCCCATTCTAGGCTCAGAATATTAGGAGGGCAATACGGTTTGGGGTGACCAACAGACCAACGTGCCTTCTGTGGGCTTGCTGCCCAGGACTGCCTTGGATCTCTTCTTCCCACATTTTAGTGTCTTGGCTATGTCAGTCATGGCCCAAGAGATTCAGGTGTGGCTTGATCCACTTCTGTGGAAGGTATAAGATTTAAACCCTGCCACCATCCATATGGTGCTAATTCTGCAGGCATGCAGAATGCAAGAGCTAAGGGGCATGGCTACCCCACCTAGATTTCAAAGAGTGTCACAAATAGCTGGGCACCCGAGCAGAAATTTGCTATAGAAATTAAGCCCTCACAACAATACCTAGTGGAGCTATGGAAATGGGATCACCTCTGAAGCTCAGAAATGTAGAGGTACTAGCATGTAATGCTGGCATGGAGGATACTGTAACCCATGAGAGCTACTGGATGTATTGAGACAAGCAAAGCCATAGGGGCAGGGCTGTTTGAGGCCTTGGGGGTTCAACCTCAGCCACATATAGTATTTTGCCTGAGTCCAAGGATATGAGACATAAATTCAAAAGGGAATATTCTCCAGCTTTAATATTTAATATGATTTTCCATGTTGGGTTTTGGACTTATTTAGAACCCTTTGTCTATCTATTCTTGCTATTTATTTTTTATTTTGGAATGGGGAAAGTCTATTCTGTGTCATCCCACCACTGTAATTTGGAAATAGATAACTTGTTTTGGTTCACAGGCTCATAGTTGGAAAAATTTGCCTTAGGACAAATCAGACCTGAGTCTCACCCATTTCTGATTTAGGTGAGAGTTTGGACTTTAGAATCCCTTAAGACTTTGGGGGATATTGGTAGGGATGAAAGTATTTTTAATATGAGAAGGACATGAATTTGGGGGATCAGAGGCAGAATACTGTAGTTTGAATATCCCCTCCAAAACTTATCTTGAAATTTAATTGGCATTGTAGCAGTATTGAAAGGTAGGATCTTTAATAGGGGATTAGGCCATGAAGGCTCCACTTTCATGAATACATTAATTCTGTTACTGTGGGAGTGGGTTTGCTATCTCAGGAATAGGCTCCTGATAAATGGATGAGTTCAGCCTAATTGCCTCTCTCTGTATCCTGCACTTACTTCTTCCTTCTGCTTTTCCATCATGGGATGACTCTTGCCAGGTGCTAGTATTTTGCTTTTTGGCTTCCAGCCTTCAGAATTGTGAGAAACAAATTTATTTCCTTTATAAGTTACCTAGTCTGTAACAACATTTTCTAGCAACAGAAAATGAACTTACACAGTGCCCCAGTGCTAAAGGGTCACAGGGCAATATAAAATACAGGGGATAACATATTGTTCAAAAGTCAAAATATGATTTCACCCCTAGAGTTGGGAAAGGCAACTTTATGTTTTAATATAAAAAAATTGGTAAAATATTAGGATAGTCATAGAAAAGTTCTGATAGTCGAATATTTTGACTAAAAGGATAAAAGAAGATTTCAACATAGAAGGATGTTGTACTAAAGTACTTGTTCTTTTTTCTTTTTTATTTCAAGTAGATGTGAGAGTACAAATAATTGGGTCACAATATTCCAATCTGTTAGATAGAATCCCTCTTATAGTTGTGTCCCACACCCTAAAGGTGCGCCATACACCCCTATCTCATGTCAATTAAATAGAAGCACATCAATCCCTCCTTTCACCTCTTCCTCTTCCTTTATACCTCCCAACTTGAACTGAATTAAGATTTTCTCCTATATGGGTGTATTTTAGATCATCTACTGGCTTCTTAGTAGTATTGTGTATGTTGGATATTTGCTTTTTCATTCTTATGATACTTTACTAAGAAGAAGGTGTTTCAACTCCATCCAGGTTAATACACAAGATATAAAGTTTCCACTTTATATCTTTAATGACTTTTTTAATGGCTAAATAGTATTTCAATGATATACATATACCACAGTCTGTCAATCCATTCCTGAGTTGATGGGCATTTAGGTTGCTTCCACATCGTGGTGATTATAAATGGAGCTGCAGTAAATATTCCAGTGAAAATGTCTTTATGATAAAATGGTTTTTTTCCCCATTTATAGGTAGATGCCTAGTAGTGGGATTGCAGAGTCACACTTCATCCCAAAGAGGCTGCATGAGTTTCCAGTACAACCAACAGTGTAAAATTGTTCTCTCTCCACATCATGCCAACATCTACCATTTTGGCACCTTGTGTTGTAGGCTAATATTACTGGGGTGAGGTGATGTCTAAAGGTGGTTTTGACTTGAATTCCTCTGATGATTAGGGATGATCAGAATTTTTTCATGTGATTGTTAGCCATTTGTCTGTCTTCCTCAGAGAAGGTTCTGTTTATTTTTATTTCTTAGTGATAGATAAGATTGCTTACTCTTTTTTTGTTGTTATTGTTGATAGAGTTCTCTATAGATCTTAAGTTGGGTGCATAAATATTTAAGATTGAAATGTCCTCTTGTTGTATTATTCCCTTGACCAGAATGAAGTGGCTATCTCTTTCTTAACTTCAGTCGCTTTAAATCTACTTGTATCTGAGGATAAGATTATGGCCCCTCCTTTCTTCTGATTTCCATTTGCCTGAAATACTGTTTTCCATCCTTTTACCCTGAGTCTTGTTTTGTTCTGCCAGGTTTTGTGTGATTCTTGGAGGCAACATATGGAAGGCTTGTTTTTAATCATTGGCCATCCTATGCATTTTCAGTGGGGAATTTAAGCTGTTAACATTTGTTGAGAGAATTGATAAGTGTGGTGGAGTTCTGTTCATCTTATTTTGTGAAAGTCCATTGCTTAGTTTTATCATTTGCACCATTATAGAAGCTAGATTTTGTCCTTTACAAAATACTTCTGGGTATTTACTTTGCTGGTAGTCCATTGTGATGGTCAGTGTGGAAAATAGGTCTAAGTATTTCCTGTAGTGCTGGTCTTTGTGGCAAATTTCCTCAGTGTTTGCATATCAGTAAAAGATTTGATTCCTCCATTGATTTTGAAACTTAGTGTAGCAGGATACAAAATTCTGGGATGAAAATTATTTTGTTTAAGAAGGGTAAAGGTAGATAAGCATTCTCTTCTGTCTTAGAATGTTTTGGCTAAAACAGCAATTCTCAACCTGTGGTTCGTGACCCCTTTGTAATAATGAAAATACATACTGCATATCAGATATTTACATTATGATTTATAACAGTAGCAAAATTACAGTTATGAAGAAGCAATGAAAATAATTTTATGGTTGGGGGTCACCACAACATGAGGAACTGTATTAAAGGGTCACAGCATTAGGAGGCATTAGGAAGGTTAAGAACCACTGGGCTAAAAGGTCTGCTCTCACCCTGATGGATCTGCCCCATAGGTCAATTGGTACTTATTCCTGGTTGCTTGCAGAATTTTTTCTTTTGTCTTAACTTTGGAAAGATTCATTACAATGTGTTTTAGGGATGTGCTATTTGTGTTTGGATGATTCAGGGTTCAACATCCCTCTAAAAAGACTATTTCAGGAATCTTTACTGAAAGTTGGGAAATTTTCATTTATGATATCATCCAGTAGGTTCCCATTCCTTTGGATGTTCTTCTTCCCACTCAGGAATACCAATAATTCATATGTTTGAATACTTTATGAAGTTCCATAATTCTCAGTGCAAATATTCTATTCTCTCTCTCTCTTTTCTGCCTCTTTAACTACCTGGGTTAGCTCAAGAGCTTTATCCTCTACTCTGAAATTCTTTCTTCTTCATAGTCTAATCTATGTGTTGATAGTTTCTACTGTGTCTTTAAGTTTCCTGACTGACTCCTTAAATTTATTAAGCTCTGCTGTATCATTTCTATATTTTTCATATCTTTCATTCATTTTTTGGTTCTGCTTTTCCCCTTTCTCACCAATTCCCTTTGTTGCCTTCACCACCCATATTTTCAATTCCTTTTCTGTTATTTCTGTTAATTCTTTATAGGCAAAATCCTCTGTGATAGCTTCCTCATGGTCCCTTGGGGTGGTTACTCTGTTTGGTTTTTTCATGTTGCCTAAATTTTTCTGTTGGTTTCTCTTCATGTGTGTTTTCTTCTTGATTACTTCTTTCCCCTACTTTTTCCTTCTCACTACCTCCTTCACTTTAAATAACTTTATCTCAGAGTTTAGGTGTCAAAGTGGCTTTTTGGTATCAGGCCAAAAGGAAGAGAAGAATAAAAAGCAAGAAGGGAGAAAGGGAAGAAAAAGGTAAACAGAAAAAGAAAAAAGAAGTAGAGGTGACAGAAAAGAATGTAAGAAAAGGAGAAAAGAATGGAAAGAGAGAAAGAATTACAGGATAAATGGAAGCCTTGGTCCCACCCATAACTCTAGGACTTTGAATGGCCAGGCTGCATGGGTCCTTCAAAGGAGCTACTAACCAGCCTGGGCAAAAGCAAGACCCCACCTCTGCCAACTAATCCCCAGTGTGTCATCATGTGGACCTACCAATACTGTCTTTCCAAAGGCCAAAGCTAGACAGGTATCCCAGGCCATGAGCTTGTGGCCACCTCAAACTAGACCAATGCCATGACCCCTAGCAGTCAGAGAAAAGAAAAAAAAAAAAAAAAAGAAAGAAAGAAAAAAAGAAAGAAACAAAACAAAAAGATATCTTAACTGTTGTATTAAAAACGTATGTAGAAAAGATGGGAAAAGCAGAAAGATCTCTTCTAAAGGAGAGGAGAAAAAAGAGAGAAATAAAAAAGAAAGAAATACAAGGGGCTGAAAAACTACAAAAAAACTGAAGCCTCCCTTGCATATGAAGAAAGTAAAAATTAAAAAATAAAAATACCACCAAACAGCAACAAGAATAACAACAATGACAAAAAAACTCCAAACTATGACAACCACAACAACAAAAGAGAGAAAAAACAAACAAACAAAAAAAAAAAACTAAGGAAAATGTTTGGGAAAAGGAGCAAAAGAACAATGAAAGATATATATGTATATTGCAGTATATTGCCTGGACATCAGGTGGCATGGTGGAGTTAGGAGATGGAGAACACAAATGCTGGATTTGGTGACTAAAATGGGAGCCTTAAGTTACCCTTTAAATGCAGAGGATGTCCAGTCCTGTCCTCCTGTCTTACTTGCCCCCAGACAGGGCCTGGTCACTTTGTTAGCAATCAGTTCTTGTGGGACTGGGGTCCTAAACTCTCACCAGATTCCTTAGGAGGCACATCAAACTCTGCGCCCTGACAACAAAGTGGACTTCCCAGGGGTGCAGGGACTGCTCAGCTCACCCCAAGGATGTTTGCCCAAGCTCAGCAGGTGTGCCAGAGCTGGAATGCTCTAGAACATTAGAACTCTACAACCTCTAGAGTGATTCAATGGAGGCACACAGCTAGCAGCCAAGCTGATGGGAAATCCATCCTGCTTGGTATTCAATCCCAGCCACTGGACACTGTTTGAGTCCACTCACTTGTGGAGTTCGAAGGCAGCTCCAGGGAGATCAGTCCAAAAACAAAACTGTAGGACAGCCCTTTCCTGTCCCTCGTCTTCCATGGGCTGTCCATATGGCCCCTGCCCAAACCAAAACACTTGCTTCCTATGCAGGTTTTCCTCAGCCACAGACCTCCTCACTGGCTCCTGGAGTCCATCACTGCTTCACTGTCCCCCAGTATGATATCTTTAGGAAGATATCTTCAATGAGATGTGGCTGGAGCTCTTTTTCTCCTGTCTCACAATCAGTGGCTAGTAAGGAAATGTTTCTAGTTCCCTATCCTGCTGTGACTATGAAAGTGGAACAGTTCCGTGATTTCTTGTCTGCAGGCTGGAGACCCAGGCAAAGAAACTAGCAGTGCAATCCAATTTGAGTCTGAAGGCCTGAGATCTAGAGGAACCAAAAGTATAAATCCCATTCCTCTAAAGTACTTATTCATAGGATGTGGTCCATGTACTGATGCTTCAGAATTACATTTAGCAGGTAGTGGGGGAGAGATAGGCGATAATAAGATTATACAACTGGAACTAACTGCAGTCATTATCTGTACTATCTAACCAGGAATTAGAGAATTTGTATCAATAACCACCATGTCAGATGACTGATTATCCTGTACACATACCAACCCCTGCTTGGGAATTTTAATTTTGGATGATAGTAATAAGTAATCAATCTGAGTCTACAGCAAATGAGAAAAGATATCTCATTCAGGGAATCACTATTGGCCTCAGCCATGGTGCACTTACGACACTTTATCACATACTTGAACTAAAATCTTCAACTACATTTTTTACTTCATTATGTGATGAGTGATTTGTTTTTCTTGCAGAGATGAGAAAAACTACTTTTTTGCAGTAAAGCAGATTTACATCAAAGAAATACATAGTGGTATCAACTAAAGAGAAACTCAAGGGTGCAACCACTGTCTGTTTAAATAAATAGGGATGTGCCTACATGTAGCCAAGAAAGGCAAAGAAAACAAAAAATTGGAAAAAGTAAGATGTACTTATGTTAAATAATACTAGGATTAGAATTCCTATCCTTAAAGCTGAAATTATTTTATAGGGTACAAAGAGAAAGATATAACTACTTGTAAAAAGATTTGAGTTCATATTGAGTTGCATCTGATAAATTAGACTTTTAAGAAATGGATATGTTATCCAACTTTTTATATTAATATTTTTAAAATATAGAAAGAACTTATAAAAAATTTCATTTTTATAATGAAATTTAAAAAATTTCAATTTTTTATAATGAATTTAAAAATTTTCAATTTTACTAATTCTGAGTTATAGATCAGGGAAAATATTTACTTGAATTTAATCATGAGTAGGAAGGAAAGCCAATATATTACTTGGAATAGCAAACCAAGGTGCTGCGTAAGCTGGTCGTGTAACAGCAAACAAAATGCTGAAGAAATTGGAACTTACAATTAAAATAATGTTGGCAAAAGAAAACTGTCATTTTTTTCATGGATTGGTTATTTAACCACTGACTTTAATGTAATATGTGGCCTTAGAAAAAAGAAGTCAACTGAGTTTGTGTGTGCCATTTCAAGAATTTTAGTTCCAGTATGGTCAATCCTGTTTAAATTTAATCCATATGACTGCAACCCTGAATTAGCTATCTTTTTTTCCTCAAAAAGCAAAAAAGCTCCCCCAAGGATTATGCTCTAGGAACAATAGTTGGTAACCTACTTTCAAAGAGAGCTGGATCCATTGAACCATAGGCCTTCATTTTGCTGAGTGAGTCATCCAAATGTGGAGCCTTTCTCAAGAAGATAGAAGAAAGGATGATTGTTCTTGCAGAACTTTTAGGTATTTTAAATTACTGGTTTGAAGGGTCGCCAAATGATTCCCTGCTCCCTCTGCCTCAAACATTCATTTCATTCCAGCCGTGGTCCTGGGCTTCATCTTCTCTTAGTCACATTCTGTGAAGAATATTTGAATTGAGTTCCCAACAAAGCCAAGAGAAAACCAAGGTCCAGTTTGTGAAGGGTCTGGAGAAAGTTAGGAAACCTGGGAGCACTCTGATGGACAGAGATCATCTCTGCCATCCCTCCAGGGAGGACAAAAAAATGTAAATTTGCCAAGTGGTGCTTCATCAACATTCTTCAAAGGCTTCAATGGTGCCAATGGTGTTAAAGACTGAAATGAGTGGCCAGCAGCATGTGCAGACTACGGCTGGAAAGAAGCATCTGTGTTTTTATAGTAACCTTCTCTTCCTTCTTACTCGCAGAGGACAGTCAGATGACACCTCCTTTTAAATTGATGTAGAACACCATTTTAATTTCTTTCCCAAGATTGGGGCTTTCTGACCCGTTTTTTGCTTCTTCTATATTTGGCTTCCTTTATATTTCTGGATTTGTTTTTGTTTTTCTTCTTTTTCTCTGGACAGGTTAGCTATACATGATAAAAGACTCGAATCATCCTACTATATTCTTATTTAACAACAAAATTTAAGGCACATTGTTTGTCTAAGCTGTGTCATAAGAAATATGTATCTATGTCATTGGGAGGCAGCTGTTGTTTTTATGGAGAGATTGGGTTTGGAGTAAAGAGACCAGGTTGGGATCTCACCTCCTATTAGCAACTACATGAATGCAGGGTACTTTCTTATTTTACACCCTGTTTTATCACTGGGAAGAGAAAGGTGCTAAAATATTCTTGACAGTTGTTGAAGTTACCTTAAGTGCCTAGGATTTGGAAATGCTTCTTAAATTAATGTCTTTGGTATTTTTTTTTTTTCATTTTTGATAGTAAGTTTAGGGACAACTTCCATGCTTTACCTACTTTCTGCGGTGACAATCACATTGTGTGCAGGTAGCAGCTAGCCTGTCTAATCCGTTAATAGGGATTGAGATGACATGACCAAGTAGAGAGAATTTCTGATCAGGGATTTTAGAGACAAGGCAAAAATCCTTCTTTTGTTGCCTATGTGACACGCATGATCTCACTACTCTTACTATAAAATTTATCCAATTTCCTGAGAATTAAGCAAAGCTAGCAGTAGCCCTCGTTTTTCCAAAATGAAACATTGCTTTTTTTTCTGATGAGCCCTGTCATCAAGACTTCCTTTCAAAGTCTGTCTGACAGTAGAGAGTAATTCTATACTGAGGTGAATGCAATCTTGGGTATGGAAAAGAATGGGTGAAACAGTGATAATCTGGTGTATTTACTTATTCATTCTTCCTGAGTAAAACCACTTAACTAAATAAAATGGATATGTCTATGTCTGTGTGTGTGTGTGTGTGTGTGTGTGTGTGTGTGTGTTGAGATGGGAGAACAGAAGTGAACATAGGGTTACTTGCATACAAGCCTAGGGTTACTCCTTCTGAGATCTCTTTTAGAGATTATGCCTGAGAAAACATAAAGATAAGAACAAGGCAGTGAAATGCCTCTAAACTGGCAATATACCCAATATACTGGTGACTTTTGTCAGTGTGTTGAGGCAGTGGGTGCTCTGTGAGTGGCCATGGTCTTGCAGAGTCAGTGAGCAAACTCTTAGATTCACTGAACCTTGATTAAGGGTATGATAAGTTGGCAGAGACAACAGAGAAAGTCTTCCAGATAGGAGTATTAGAAAAAGACTGAGTGTGTGGCATGTGGGAATTTAAGCAGACTTGCTTGCAGGAAAAGCAAGGGGATGAAAGAGGTGGTGTGGGGGCTGGAGTTGGGTGAAAGGGGTGAGAAAGAGAGAGCAGAACGACTCCCCTAGGGAGAGAGAGAAGGTGTGGTCCAGGGAGGAGAGGAGGGCTTGGCAAGGTTTCACACGGGAAGGGGTGGTAAACAGCTGTTGTGAAGCTCCTGCTGAGTTCTTCCCAGAGAACTTATCACTTGCTGAGTGACCCTACCTACTTTTTTTTTACAAGTGCTAACAAATGCCAGTTTATGTCCCATATCAGACCACACAAGGTGGCATGAGCAGTGTCACTGTTCCCTTTCAAGGTAGATGCAAAAATCCAGGAAGCCTTAAATCTTGCAATCTAATGGAGAACTGGAAATATATTTAAAGGGGAGTGTGTGCAACCTTTTATCTTTATCTGTCACCTGCAAACAGAGAATTTTTTTTCCTGGTTAATTAAGTTTGCGATTAGTAAAACATGTCTATAATATACATGCCATGGAAAGATTTAGAATAATCCATGTTGACACTTAACTAAAGTTTTCCTTCCCTCAGAGAATCTGCCTTCACCCAGCATTTTTCTTCAGGCAAGGTGTTCCCTCTGGCAAATATTCTTTCCATAGCCAAGCTTGCCACATTTTCCAAGCTCTCTGCCAAACCATTACCTTTCTGTTTTGTAGCGCTCATTTGTTTCCCTGGCAATTTACCCTCTACTGTCCAGCTTTGCTCCTTCCTTCTTTCTCTTTTCCCTTCCTTCCCTCCTCCTGTCACTCTCTCCCGCTTTCCTCCTCCTCACTTGACTCCTGTGTTTGGGCACACTTTCCTGCTTCGGGGGTGGCTGCGGAGGACAGACAGAGAAGACCAGCTCTTGATTTGCAACTCGATCCTTTTGGATGAAGCTTTTGATCTCATCCTCTTACAGTTTCCACTTTACTGGGCATCTTCCTAGTTGGGGACCAGTTCCCCCCACATCCTAGGACCCTACCTGGATTCTGGAATCCTAACTCAACATATTTATAGGTTCCCCATTTACCTGGGTCCAGAATTGAACGCACACCACGAATGCCATCTAAGCCATGTACAACTCAGTGCTTCTATCACTTCCTGTTTTCTGGACACACGGCAAGTATCTAGTATTGTTGAATTCTAAAGGTTTATTATTTTTGAATAACTATATTACACAATTGACTCATAAAATCAGTGATGATGTAAACAACCAGATTTTTTTTTACCAACCTGAGTCTCCTAACTTTTTAAAAGTGCAGATAACTTAAAAAATTATAATTCACAAAGAATTATTGAGCTAGAGACTTTTAAAGTATCTAATTGAAAATATGCAATACCACCATCCTATTTTATAAGAACTGGAAACCTAAGTGACCTTCCTACAACTCTAAGACTAGTTCTACCCACCAGCACACTCACCAACCAGAGCTTTCCAGATCCTCCAAAACTTCATTGGTGCTACAGAACTTACTTTCAAAGCAATACATCACATTTCTGATTTTTATAAAACCTCCAACCTTTTCTTTGTTCTTTGAAAATACTAAAGACCAACTTGTCTGTGTATGTGCCCTGAATTGCAATTCTTGGTTTCCAGATAAAATGTTTTAAATTTAGAGACACAATTCTATATTTTATTTGATGTCAACAAGAGCAGGAGTGGACACTCCCAGGTGTTAGGCAGTCATATGAACACTTCCATTAAAAACTTTAAAAATTATTTTATTGCTGAATTTTAATTCCCTATCATACAATTTGATGGACTGCATGATAAAGTGTAAGAGCACTGGTTGTTTAGCAGACTTGTGACTAGTCATAGCAGAGCATCAGCAGGACCTGGTGAAACACAAGTCCATCCATTTACCCAGACAAACTGCCATTACCCAGGGATAGACATTAACAATATTTCCAACACTGGAGTCATGTGTCAGCAATCTTACTGAGGTAAACTCAACACAGTTTCTTTTAGAAAAAAAAAAAAAAAAAAAAAAATATATATATATATATATATATATA
>CAUYRH010112938.1:0-12664 GCA_963574655.1 Perodicticus potto | reverse complement strand
TTGTCATAACTCACACCAATCTTTGTCTCCTGGGCTCGAGCAGTTCTTCTGTCTCAGCCTCTTTCTGTAGTCTGTAGCTGGGACTACAGAATCCTGCCATAAAGCCTGGCTATTTGTTACATTTTTAGTAGAAGAGAAGTCTGGCTCTTGCACAGGCTAGTCTCAAACTCCTGTGGTTAGGCAATCCACCTGCATCAGCCTCTCAGAGTGCTAGGATTTCAGGGTGAGCCACTGCACCTGTCCAAAAAATTTACTACTTGAAAACAGTGAGGACACAAGCACTGGCCTGTCATACCTAGTTTATACTTGTGCATGTCTGCTGCATTAGCACAGCCCAGCACAGTTATTCTTTAATTCCTGTAAGAAGTGTCTTGTCAGCTGTAGTTAGTGTCCTCCTGAGGCATTAACATCAAAAAGATGATGTCTTATCAGCATTAAAGACTCATTCCTGCATTAGATTTCCATCACTGATGATTCAACATAGAATTTCACTGCTGCTTCATGAAACGGAGACACTTTTCCACCAAATTTAAATTTGTAAATTTAAAAATTTACTGTACACTTGTAAGCATATCCTTCTTACATTTCTGGAGTCAGGCTGTTTGATATTCACAGTCCATTTCAATTTTTGCTTCATTACAAGAGATCTTTGCTTACTCATTATCAGCATACCATTAAGGGATGGGTTTACTGCAACACTGGTGATCTACTCTTTGAATACACAATCAATATCTTCCCATTTTAAGTTTTATGTAGTGTTCTTTACCTTTCATTCATCATTTCAGCTTAGAAATTAAGCCATTGATCCTTTCGTTTCTTCATGTCATACATGGTGGTCATTCCAACACCACATTCTTTATTAAGGTGCTTATTCTTAACACTGCTGTCCAGTCTCTGTAATTAACTTCCTGTGCTATATTTAAACATAAATGCTTCTATTTCTTTTTCTTCTCAATGTTACCAAGATGTTGATCATAAATTTATATTACTTATTGGCAATTTGTATGTCCTCTTTGAAAATAAGTTTATTCAGGTCCCTTGTCCATTTATGAAATTGGGGTTTTTTAAATTACTCATTTGTTGAGTACATTTCATAAATATTTTGAGTATATTAGACCGTTCTTGAATTTATGGTTTGAAAATATTTTTGCCTATTCCTTGGGCTCTTTCCATTTTGTTGAATGTTTTCTGTGAAGAAACTTCTTAGTCGGGTATACTTTCATTTGTTTCTTGCTGTGTTTGGTGTCAGAAAATTATTTTTAAAACCATTGCCATTAAATTTGTCCCTATACTTTCTTCTAGGAACTTTATGTTTTCAGGTAATATGTACATCTTTTATCCTTTTTGAGTTTTTTTTTTTTATTAAAGCTTAGCAGTGTACTTTAATGCAATCATGGGGTGCAATGTGCTGGTTTTATATACAATTTGAAATATTTTTATGTATGGTTTTATGTAAGAATTAAGCTTCCATTTTCTTTGGCATGTGAATATATCATTTACATAATACCATTTTCTGAAAAGATCATTTATTTTACTTGGCCCCTTTTTAAAAGATTAGATAAATGCACATGATCATGAATTTTCAATATTTATACTTTTTTTGTGTTTTTACCATTTAGCCTTTTATCACTTTGGTATTTCTTTTGTTATTATTATGAAGTGAAAAATAATTGTCTCCACATTTATGACACGTGATTCCTGCCTCATTCAATGAGATATCTTTTTTTTTATTTTAACATCAAAATTCCAATTCAGACATTTATTATCTTTCTGCTCACTTTTTTCCCTGAAAAGGTATGTGAAAAGTATGTTTATTTTTTAGTTACTAAATTTTTTTTATATCGGATTGATAAGAGTACATTGTTCTCATTTCTGAGGTGAAGTTCAAGTTATAGTGGAGCCCTGCACTGAGAGTGTGTGCTGAACACCCTCACATTGTGCACATTACATGAGATTCTGCCAGTCACCCTTACTCCTACTTCCTCTTCTCTGCCTCCACTCTCCTCACCCTTGCTAGACTATGCTTGTGTTTTTCTTTCATATGTGCATGTAGTTGTTTATGTATTAGTTTTATATTTGTATTGAGTACATTGTACTCAATTGTATTATAATACTGTAATTGTACAATGTACTCAATACAGTACTCATTTTATTGAGTACATTGTACAATACAAATATACAGTACAATTCTCTTTACATTCTGAAAATACTTTACTAAGAAGAATGTGTTTCAACTCTAGTGATGTAAACACAAAAGATGTAACGTCTCCATCTTTTCTTATGGCTGAATAGAATTCCATAGCATATATATACAGGAGTGTGTTAATCCATTCATGGATTGATGGGCATATGGGTTGATTTCATGTTTTGTCAATTGTGAACTGAACATTCTAGAGCAAATGTCCTAGTGGTAAAATAATTTTACATACTAATGGGATTGCGAGATCAAGTGGAAGGTTCACTTTTAGTTCTTTGAGGATTCTCCATACTTCTTTCAATAGAAGTAATATTAGTTTGAAATGTCACCAGCAGTGCAAAAGTGTTCCCTTCTCTAGACATCAATGCCAGCATCTGTAATTTCAAGATTTTGTGATATGATCTTTTCTATTTGGTGTTAGGTGATGTTTCAGATTGGTTTTTACTTGTATTTCTCTGATGTTTAATCACAATGAACACTTTTTTCAAGTGTTTGTTGGTGATTCATCTGTCTTCTTGAGAGAAGTTTCTGTTCAAGTCTCTTGCCCACTTACAAATGGGGTGGTTGTGTTTTTCTCATTGATTAATTTGAGTTATCTACAGATTCTCATTATCAGTCTTGTTGGATTCGTAACATGCAAATATATTTCAATTCTGAAGGTTGCTTTGTTCTTGTACCATTAAAATGTGCATTCTACCAAAAGTAATCTACTGATTTAATACAGTCTATCAATGCGTCAATGTAATAGTTGGAAGAACTTGAAAAAAATAGTACTTCAATGGGGTGGAGCAAGATGGCAGACCAGAAGGATTGTTTGCCTGAGCTATTCTAGTAAAACTGGGGAAAAAAAGAGAACCCTGTCAACCCTTACCCAGAGCTGTAGCTCAGGGAGACAGAAAGGTGGTGGTGTGAAGGACACAGTGTGTGATCTGGAGCTGGGGAGGTCTGATTCACCAGGCAAGTGAACGGGAGCTCATGGAAATGGCCAGCACCCCTTGGAGATCTGGGGATAAAAGAAAGCGTTTTCATAGCTTTGAGGGGAAGCTTCACATTGAGTAGAAACCTTGCAAGAGAGGAAAGGCTTGAACAGTACATGCTAACATTTTGAATACCAGGAGGAGTGGATTTACCATCAGTTTGGTGCCTGCTGAGTTAGCCATACTCAGAAGGTCACAGCTGCCAGAGGGCTGACATTGTGGGAAGGTTGTGAGAAGGTACTAAGGATTGGCTTCTCAGCAGGGGCCTAAAGCACAGCCATCCCTATTTCACTTACTTGGATTGGAACTCCACTTGGGACAGGCTGAGTGACTCGCACCACACACCCAGAAAATGTTTTCATGGGGCACTGGGAGACCTGTCTCTGAAGGATTCAGGAGAGCTTTGAGATCCCAACTTGGTGGGGACTGAATGCTGAGGAAACAATCAGGTGATCACTAAGGTCAATTAAGTTAAGACTGAAGCTCATGAATGGACACTAAATAGAGGTTGTTGGCTGTGTTGTCCATCTCCTGAAACCACACTGAGGGCAACTAAGTGAGGAATAAGGTCCATGCTGGGAAACTAGAGAGAGGTTGTGTTTTGTTTTTGCTAATTTTTTAGATTGGTCCTATTCATAACTTTAATTTCTACTTTCATGAAGAGCAAGTGTGCCTGTATATTTGTTAAGGTATTTCAGTCTCATTTATTCCCTCTCTGTTTTTACTCCTCTCCTTTCTCCCTTTCAATAGAAATTTTTCTTTTTTTATCATCATTCCCAAATACATTGCTCATATGACAGTTAAGATATCCTCTCCTTACTTTTTTGGTCTTTCTTCTTTCTTTCATTTTTCTTCTTCCCTTTCTGTCCTCAATACAACTGTATCAAATTTTTAATATTCTTTATCTATTCTTCTTCTTATTATTATTATTATCATTATTTGATTTCTTTTTCTTTTTTTCTGACTGCTAAGGTGGCATGGATTTTGTCTTCCTAGGAGGTTATCTTTTTTCGCTGAGTGGTAAGGTGGCATGGCTTTGTTCTGGTAGGAGGGTATGGCTGTAGTCTGGTTCAAAGAGGTCAAGAGATTAATGGATGGGAAGACTTTCCACTTTTGGACCTAGGAAGATTGTGTTGGCAACAACATACTGCAGAATTTATCCTTTTCATTTTAATTCCTTTCCTCTTCTTCTTCTTCTTTTTTCTCTTTTCTTTTTCTTTTCTTTTCTTTTTTTTTTTTGTTGTTGTTGTTTTTGTTCTTTTCTTTCTCCTCCTATTTTTGGCAGAGGTAGAGACTTTCTTTGCTCAGACTGGTAAGGAGCTCCTGATTTCGAGGGACCCACCCAAGCCCCTCAAAATCCTTGTGTTATGAGTGTGGCCTTAGCATCATGCCAATGCCAATCAATACCATTTATCTTATCACTTTCATTCTCACTTCCTGTCCTCTTTGTCTCCTGTTGTTCAATTCTTTTCTTTCAACTCTTTTTCTTTTTCTCTTTATCTTTTCCTTCTTTTTCTTCCTTCTCTTTCTCTTGTTTCTCCTTGGTCACTCCTTATACCCTTCTCTTCCTTTGGGGCTTATACCAAGAGGCCAATTCAACACCTAAGCTCTGAAACAAGGTAATTTAAAGCAAAGGAGGAAGTGACAATGAAAAAGGAGGACAAGAAGGTGAACAAAAAGAAAGGAGGAACCAACAGAAAAATTTGGGCAACGTGACAAACCAAAACAGAGCAATTCTCCCAAGGGACCATAAGGCAGCTAATACAGGGGACTTCACCTAAAGAATTAATGGATTTGTTTTCTTATTCTGGGTTTGGGGTTGGAATGCTCTTCCATTTCCAGTTGCTTAAGATGTCCCATTAAGTTGTTAACTTCCTCTCTTTCTGTTTTCTTGAGGAAGGCTTGCAGTGCTATAAATTTCCCTCTTAGGAAGAGGGAAAATACTTTGCAGTATCCCAGAGGTTCTGATAATTCGTGTCTTCATTGTCATTTTGTTCCAAAAATTTGGTAATTTCCTTCTTAATCTCATCTATGACCCATCTATCCTTCAGCATAAGGTTATTTAGCTTCCATGTTTTTGTATGAGTATGCAGATTCCTATTATTGTTGAGTTCAACTTTTATTCCATGGTGGTACGAGAAGATGCAAGGAATAATTTCTATTCTTTTAAATTTGCTGAGGTTAGACTTGTGAACTAAGATGTGATCAATTTTGGAGTATGTTCCATGGGCTGATGACAAGAATGTGTATTCAATTTTATTAGGATGAAATGTTTTGTAGATGTGTGTTAAATCCAGATGTTGAATGGTTAAGTTTAAATCTAAAGTTTCTTTACTTAGCTTCTTCTTAGAGGATCTATCCAACACTGCTAAAAGAGTATTAAAATCTCCAACTACAATGGAGCTGGAGGAAATCACGTTACTTATGTCTATTAGAGTTTTTCTTATAAAGTGAGGTGCATTCTGGTTCGGTGCATAAATATTAATAATTGAAATCTCATCATATTGAGTGTTACCTTTAAAAAATATGAAATGTCCGTCTTTATCCTTCCTTACTTTGTTTGGCTTAAAGCCTATTGTATCTGCAAATCAGATTGTAACACCTGCTTTTATCTGTTTTCCATTTGCCTAGAATATAGATGACCATCCCTTCACCTTGAGTCTAAATTTATCTTTTAAGGCAAGATGAGATTCTTTTCTGCAGCAGATATCTGGCCTGAGTTTTTGTATCCAGTCAGCCAACCTATGCCTCTTTAGAGGAAAATTTAAAGTATCTCAAGAATGGAAGAAAAAGTATCCAATGTACTCAGTCCTAGTGTGAAACTAATTTATAGCTTTAAAATGAAGGGTATAACCCAACTATAGCACAAGAATATGGGGAAAGAGGCAAGGGAGGGAAGGGGTGAGGTTGGGGCAGTGGAAGGGTAATTGGTGGGCCACACCTACAGTGCATCTTAGAAGGGTACAGGCAAACCTCACTAAATGCAGAATACAAATGTCTTCATATAACTGAGAAAATGCCAGGAAGGCTATGTTAATCAGTTTGATGAAAATAGTTCAAACTGTATATGAAACCAGCACATTGTAGCCCTTGATTGCACTATTGTACACAGCTATGATTTAATAAGAAAGACAATAAAAAAAAATAGATTAGGCCAAGGAGAACAAAAAACCTCAGAACTAGAGGCTTAACAGGCAGTTACAGAGGCAGAAAAGAAGAAAGAGAAAGCACACCAGTCACTTAGATAACTATGTGACTTCATGAGGCATTCAAATATAAGAATAATAGGGATCTCGAAGGGAAAGAAAATTGTCCCAAAGGAATGGAACCTCTACTGGAGACTATCATAAATAAAAACTTGCCAAGTTTTACTAAAGATTCTGACACTCCTTTCAGATGGATATCAGTTAGTATAAAAGATATATTTTATTATTCCACTTCTTTCTATCGTTAAAATATATTCTTTCCACTAATTAGTCAGTCTCTGTTTGTCTAGTTAGTTGTATTAATGCTTTGAACTACATTCCTATAACTGTTCTCATGGGAATCAATTCTAGTAAGCTCAAGGGACAGATTGGGGGTCAGCATTAGATGCTCAATAGATGGAGTTGGCATTAAAATTGTTTTATGAATTATTTTCTATTTTTTTAGACATGATCCTAATTTGCAATTTATGTTAGGTAGGCTGGTACTAACTGACACTAGCCTTTTATTACTTAAAAACTCAAAAGGGTGAAAATTAGGACTGATTGAAAAAATTAGAAAATCACTCCTGCTATTTTTCAGGCTAGAGAACAGACACAAGGAGAACATTGCAAGCTGACGAGAAAACTGGCCCTTCCTCCTGAAAGATTAGCTCACAACTAAGGCATATTAATAAGGGAAAAGGTTAATTTTACCATGTACACAGAGTGATAACCCACATTTCCAATGCAGTGCACATATTTGTATACATGCCTTTTAGAGGGACAGTAGGGAATTGGGGAGTATTGGGAAGATATGGTTGCTAGGAGGGTTCCTAGGGAGGACCAATGAATAGGGGGAAATATATTGATTTGTCAATTAACCTGAGAGACAGGTGTCTATTACTTGAACAATTTGGGACAGGTCTGCATAAATTCATGACCTTCACTGCTGTAACATACTCAGATAACAAGAATGGAGGAGGGGTCAATTGTCCCCACTGATCTTCTGGTCAGGCCACTCCACTGTATGCAGATAGAAGGCAGGTCTCCTCCACGTTGAATGACCTTTAATTCAAACTACTCTTTATAACAGGGAGTCACATTTTGGGGTGAAATTTCTGAGTTTCTTCAACATTCTACCCCAAACAAAAGAATACACCTCTTTTGTTAAGCAAATGTAAACATTAATCTATCCATATCTTAGACTGTAAAACAAGTGTCAACAAATTTAAAGAATTAAAATCATACAGAGTATGTTTTCTGACAGAATAAAATCAAATAATAGCATTATCAAATAATGGCAACTTCAATAACATAAAACATATATTTTAATAAACATATCTAAGCATATTTAAGTTAAATAGTATACTTCTAAATAATCCACTGGTCAAAGAGAAATTCTAGACTGAAACTACCAATTCTGAATTCTAAGCCCCACTAAACTGTTATTCAAAAGTAAGGGCAGGCAGGTCACCATGGCTCATGACTATAATCCTAGGACTCTGGGAGGCTGAGGAGGAAGAAGGCCAAGGTGAACTGCAATGACATGATAATTACATAATCTTCCAGACTCTGTTGTACTTGTTGTCAGGCTAGAGATTCCTCTACATCCTTTGCAATGGTAGCTAATTTCTGACAGGGAGATTGATAGGACTGTCCCTACTTCCCCGCTGTGAAAAATTACTGGGAACAGAATTAAAGTGGTCAGCGCTAAGATGGGGCCTGGGCACCCACCCTTGCCCTCTTTCCCCAGGAAAGCTGATTTCTAGTTAAATACATAATACTTTTACATACAATTTAACTGAAACAGGAAATAATTACTGGAAAGTTCCTAAAGGCTAGTCATGCATAAATTAACATATAATCAACCACGTGGGTCAAGGGAGAAATTACCAACACTCAGAACCTCCTATCATGTTCTCATTACATCACTAAAAGTGATGATAACCCTGACTTCTGACACACATTCTTCAGGATATGTTCATCATGCCTATATGCAGATCTGACAGCAGGCTCTGGGGAGGCTGAGTCTGAGCCCACATGCACCTCAAATCCTCTTGTACCTCAGTTGTCCCTCTGGATTTGCTCTTCAGAGGGTTCCCTGTGGTGACTAGTTTTTTGACCCTGCTCACTAAGTAATTTTCTCAGCCAGGTCAAATCAAGCAGTGTTTATGGCCATCCTATGTACCCCTACAATGGCAGGTACTCTGGATATCAGCTGGTTTTGATGGACAGGCAGATAAAAAAGAATCTGGTTTATTTTATGTTTATGATTCTTAAGGCATATCACTTTTATGTATTTTTGTCCCATGTAATTTGACATAGACTGGTATTTGAAATATACATATTCCCAATCAAGTCATGAGACTGGTTTTACTTAGATTGTTTGGTGGTGAAGGAAACCAAAATATTTTACCCCCAAAATATATTTCTTTGATATATTTTGAGATGGCTGCCAGAGGGCCAGCAAACAGAAGTGACTCTGTAGGGCTATCTTTTGTGGGGCAGACTTGTATCTGTAGATATGAAGAATCTGTATTAAAGCAGCCAGCCCTTTCCTAACTGACATTATCTTTTTATTAGCCCTTACTAGTCCCAATCTAGGAAACATTGATTGAGATTCATTCAGCTGAAGGGTCTGAAAGAAACAGCTGCCATCTATTCTTCTCAGAGCTTCTATCCCTGAGTTTCAATTGCACACGAAGACCAACTTGAAGATCAAGCCTCTTCCTTTCTGCCTTCGATACCTTGTCTTGCCACCTTAGCCCATTTGGGGCCATGCTGTGAGCCCACATTGTTTCTGTGACCTCAGATGATACTTCAGAAGGTACCATCAGACCGTGAACTCAGAAGTTTTTAACCTCATTAAGACGCTGGATCTTTATTCTAAAGGCTCTTGTGGACACACATTAAATAAATGTGACTTTTCTCCTATTAATAAATGTAACTCAAGTCAGTGTTCAGCAATCCTTCAGGGGAATACACAAACCATACAGTAGCTTTAATGTTGGGATTCGTAGAAACTAAAAGTAAAATTCTAAGCACAATGATGACTGAACACACCCCCTTTTGGCCAAGAGGACCACAGAAAAACCTTAAAACTGAGACAATGGCCATGAAGGGCCAAGAGGTGAGACACACACCCCCTGTGGAGTTTGACACACTAGCATTAAGGTTAAACTAGAGACCACAAGACTTGTAAGATGGACTATTTGTGTCTGTATGATACTAAATTACAAACAGGACCTGAGGTTATTCAAAGCAAGGGTTGACTCAGGTTTTATAAGCCATAAAATCTCATTGAACTGTTTTTTTATTATCCCACCATAATGATGCCTATTTTCGAGCCTGACTGTGACTTAGCATCATATACCAGAAAGCAGACTCCTTATCTTAACTCAAGCATTCTTTTCTAAAGATGCTAAGTTTTTGAAAAAAACTTTATTTCTTTACTCAATTAAAAAATCAAAGTATCTCTGAATCTGTGTATGACATGTAACCCCACTTTGAGATGTCCCAACTTTTGGGACAGAGCCAATGTACACCTTCCATGTGTTTGTGCCACAAAGCTCAGTTCTAGCCCTCAAAGTCCATCAGAAGATCTAGGAAAGGTAGCTTAAGGAGGAGACAGGAGTTTATTAATTTGCCAGCAAAATAATGGATAGAAATTCCTGTCAATATGCCATTGTCCTCATAAGCAGAAGTACAGACCTTGTAAAGGGTTTTTAGCTCTCATCTCTTAACTACAGTTAATGATTTTGATGTCTGGTTCCAGGCAAAATAATCCTGTGACCTCTACCTCCCAGGTGGGCTGGTGACCCTCGCCCCCATCTGGCAGTTCAGCACAGCCATTTCCTTAACACAAGGAACAAAAGATACTTGCCAGCACCTCTGACCACTGTCCTGAGGCAGGGATGCAGATTTTAGTTTGCAAAAAGGGCAGTAGAAGTTTTGAAGAGACAAAAGAGATTTTTGTGTTTTTTTCCCCTCTGTTACATATTAATTTATGAATTTAACTATAAGTCTGAAGGCAGAGCAGCAGTCTGCAAGAAACAGTCTAAGAGGCTGAGCTGAAGCAATACAGCTGACCTAGTCTGCTTACCTCACATTCTTCCCACTCCTCTCCCCTCATGATTATCTAGTTAAGCTTTCACCATTATTGTGAGGATGTTTGTCTCAGGAGACTCTGAGGAGGTAGTCACACATAGACAATAGGTGCTGTGATATTGATAGAGTAAAAGTTACTTTAACAATATGATATTTTCTCTGATGATTCTTCTAGATATTTTATTAAAGGGATAATCACCTTCTTGTTGTGAAAACATTTTGCATTGTTAGAATGAAGACTATTTAATGGTACTTCCTATCAGCTAAGTTAAAATGATCTAGGTTGGTTTCTTTACATTTCATTATAAAAGTCAGAATTGTAACTGAGGTGTAATAGAATTGATATGGATAAGTCCTGTCTCTATGAATGTACAAAACTAAACAGCAGACTTCTACCTAAAGCTCACTTTCTCAGGATTGAGGAAACCATAAAATTGTGTAGCTCTGAGCCATGGTCATGTTAATGAAAAAAAAAATAGAAAGAGAAATAGAATAAAATAAAAGGGAGTAGTTAGAAGACTCCATGTCCCCTCACCACCACTTTCCTTAAGCAGCATTCATTCTTCTTCAGGTCACTCATGTCCTAGCTACTTGGGTGGCTGAGGCAAGAGAATCTCTTAAGCCCAAGAGTTTGATGTTTTTGTGAGCAATGATGCCACGGCACTCTACCAAGTTTAACATAATGAGACTGTCTTGAAAAAAAAGAGGGATAAAAGAATTAAATTTGAGGCATGAAAAAATAAAAATCCTTGAAGAAAGTGTGGGAAAAATGCATGAGGATATCGGTCTGGGGGAAGATTTATGAAGATTTCATTGACAATCACAATAGCAACAAAAATAAATAAATGAGACTTAATTAAACTGAAAAGCTCCTGCACAGCTGAGGACATGACAGTTAACGAAAACAGACAACCTTCAGAATAGTAAAAGGCATTTGCATATTATGAATCTGACAAAGACTTGATAACTAGGATCTGTAGAGAACTCAAATTAATCAACAAAAAAAAGAACAAATAATCCCATCTATCACTGGGCAAAGACATAAACAGAATCTTCGTGAGGAAGTTGAATTAATGGCTTGCAAACATATTAACAAACATTAACAAACCTATGAAAAAATGTTCATCATCCCTAATCATCAGAGATGTGCAAATCAAAAGCAACTTGAGATATGCTTTAACCCCAGTAAGAATAACCCACATTTAATAGTCCCCAAGTTGCAGATGCTGGCATGATTATGGAGAAAAAGGAACACTGTTACACTATAAGTGGGACTGCAAATCAATATAGCCTCTTTGGAAGAAGTAAGGAGAATCCTCCAAAATCTCAAATAGGACCTCCCATTTGACCCCCAGAATCTCACTACCAGGCATCTACCCATAAGAAAAATAAATCACTTTATCATAAGGACATTTCACTAGAATGTTTATCACAGCTCAATTTACAATCACCAAGTTATGAAAAAAATCTAAATGCCCATCCATTCAGGAACGAATTGACAAGGAATATATGCTTTTCTCATCATCCTATGGAACATACTCCATGTTGTGGTACATATATACCATGGCATAATTAATATTCCGCTGTAAGAAAGATGGTGACTTTACATCTTTTGCAGTAACCTGGATGGAGTCGAAACACTTTATTCTAAGTAAAGTATCACAAGGGTGGAAAAACAAGTATCCAATGTACTCAATTTTATTATGAAGCTGGTAAATAATCTAACCCATGCCCACATAGGAGAAAAATTTAATTCTCTTCAAGTTGGACTGAAGGAATGTAAGAGACAGGGAAGAGGAAAGGAGGAATCTATGCTCTTAAAGGGCAGAAGGTAGGGGTGTACGGTACACCTTTGGGGTTCAGAAAGGAAATACAAGTGGGACTCTATGTAAGAAATTCAAAAATTATGACCTGGTTGTCTGTACCCTCATAATCTGAAATTTTTTAAAAAAGTTCCTATAGAAATAAAAACACCTGGTCACAAAAAGGAGGTTAATAATAGTTTTATTCATAACACTTCAAACTGATAATAGCACAGATGTCTATCAACAAAATAGTGCATAAAACGGATATATTCAGCAAAGGGAATGCTACATAGCAACAAAATAGAGCCAACTATGAATCAATTTAAAAATGTAGAGGAATCCTTAAAAATATATTAAGCTGAGACAAAAAATAAAATATAAAAAAGATAATCT
>CAUYRH010112937.1:0-20155 GCA_963574655.1 Perodicticus potto | reverse complement strand
TATTTAAGCTCTTTAGCCCTGTTTTTTGTGTGTTCGTGGTGTTTTAACTCCACCCCAATAACACCCTGCCCAACACGTGACCCAATTTATTTAAAAAAAAAAAAAAAAAAAAAAAAAAAAAAAAAAGACAGGGAGTCTATATTTCTCAGTGCCATCTCATTTCTTACAGCAAATATGTTAATTTCATAATAAAAAGAAATCTAAAATTTTAAAGTAAATAAAGCCATTCTTTATTTAAGTATCCCTATCAAATGGCAGAAACTGTATCTGTTATTTCTTGTATGGTATCCAGCTCACCACTGGGAAAAAAAAATGGATGGAAGAATCTTTTTGAAGACAAGGTGAACTTTAAAGGCTCTCTCTATTTTACGGTGGCCAATCTTATCTAGTAAGCCTAAACTTATACTTCTCAAATTTTGGCCACACCCCTCTCTCAGGAGTAGATGGTAGGAAAAGTCCTCCTATTGCCCCCCAAATTATCCTACCAAGTATATATATTTTATCCTACCCAAATATATATATTTTATATATCCTACCCAAATATATATATTTTAGCCAAAATATATATGCAGCTCTGAGCCCTATGGTAGCCTAGGTGGGCAACAGTAGCAACAGCAGGATTGGACAGCCATTGGGTGCCTGCGCCAACATGATTTCCAGGACTTCCTTACCATCTTCCTTGATCTGTACCTGGCTCTTTCCATGCCTGAGCACAGAGGCTAATCCAATCTCCAAACTTCAGGGGCACAATTCTCTCCAGATTAAATTGCCCAATGCAGCCCTTCCTGCTGGATATGCCATAATGAGTAGTGCATATACAAAAAAATTTAAAACTGAGTAATGCCTCAAATATGTACTCTACAGCCAAACTCTGGGCTACTTCACAAAGACAGATAGAAATGATTGCATGGCTGCCTGTTAGAAACTACTGAAAGCTTTGATTTGGATATTACCCCTTGGCATGAACACTGCTGTATTCTGTAAAGACACGTGAAAAAGAGAGTGAAAACTGATTATGAACAAGCTGGCCACTCACAGGTAAACAGGCTCTCCAAAGTGCATAAGAGGGACAATGCCTTCACATTCCCTGGCACTACTTTCCTCTACTCTGCCAGAGACCAGCTAGGTTCACATTAGGTAGTTTCTAGTGGACTACTGGAATTGTTGTTTGGCTCTCTGGTAGACATAGCTAAAGGAGTCCAACTCAACAATAGTAGCTATTAACATATCTATTCAACAAATATTTGTTGAGCACCTACTTTATGCCAGGTACTGTGTTAGGTACTGGGGATACGATGGGTAGTGGGAAACGATATCTATTCTTTTTTTTTTTTTTTTTTTTTGAGACAGTTTCACTTAGTCACCCTCGGTAGAATGTTATGGCATTACAGCTCACAGCAACCTCCAGCTCTTGGGCTTAGGCTATTCACTTGCCTCAGCCTCCCAAGTAGCTGGGACTACAGGTGCCTGCCACAAGGCCTAGCTATTTTTTCGTTGCAGTTTGGCCAGGGCCAGTTTCAAACCTGCCACCCTCCGTATATGGGGCCGGCATCCTACTCAATGAGCCACGGCTGCCACCCAACGATATCTATTCTTATGAAGCTTAGATACTAGTGGGCTAGACAGATATAATGAAAATAATACTATATTCATGAGAGTCCTGGCTTTAAGACTAGCTTCTGCTTTAAGCAAGTCCCTCTCCCTTGTTGATTTACAGTTGACCAATAGATATTCCACAGGCTCAGGTTATGTGCTTGCTTACAAAACATAGAATCCTGAGGTTGACTGGGGGTTGAAAATGGCCAAGAGAGCAGCAAGAGACCATGGGTAGTATGTGGTGAAAACATAAGCACACTAGATGGAGAATCTCCACCCAAAGACTTCACAAGCTATTTGCCCAAGATAGGTGGGATGGATAGGTCTCTGAAGAATGTATAGTCAGTGACATATTTGAAGATTTCTCCTTCCAACGGTGAATGATACGCTTGAAACCAGAAGACCTGAACTGTATGCAGTTTAACTGCAACTTCTGTAAATATGTCTGCTTCCATCTAAAGGGATGTTAGGAACCTTCTACTCTAGTAGAGTCTACTTGTTTGGGGCTAGAGAACTAAGGAGAAGGTGGTATCTCCCTCCCCAGCCACTTGCAGCCATTCTTGAGAAGGCCTGTGCTGGGATCAGTTGGAACCATACTGCTCAGGTGAGTGGGGAGACAGTACTTCCCTGAATACCACCTATTAAAAAGAACCATGCTGTGGGATAACTATGCGAGGTTCAGAGAAACTGCCACTGGCATTCTGGGCTCAGAGGCTTGATAGGAAACACATAGGACAGAACTGTAAGAGGCCAACTGGAAAAAATGTCTAAAGTGTCATGGACCTATCCTCCCTTCTCTGTGCCTTACACCTCACAGATCACTTTCAGATGCATTTAGTGCACTGAATGAATCTTTATCATAATCCTAGGAATTAGGTTGCTACTATTCTTTCCATTCCAAAGATAACAAACTAAGATTTGGAATGGTTTAGGAAATTTGAAATTCGCAGTGAGTCAAAGCCAGCTACGCTGTCTCTATAATTATGTTCAGGCCTATCCTTCCTAAAGGTGCCAATATACTTCTCCCCTTCTCGATGTATTTTCTCTATTATTAGTGCTTAATATGCCCTAATAGGTGCACATCTGACACTGCTGGATCTCTTGCATACATTTTTACTGCTTCTCTGTCACCATGTCTATCACAGATTAAATGTTCTTCAAAGGTTTCCCATTCCTAATATCCTCTAACTGGAGAATGGCCCCTTTTTGAGGTAGGGGAGCTAGAAGTTTTAAAATTCACAAATTTACAGAAAGAGAAAGCCTTAGAGCCCATATAGCACATGCTAAGTATCATAACTGAAATTCTTACCAAGTAGAGAAGACATGCAGAAGATGGGAATATTTAAAGAAAGTTTCCAGTGGAGGTGACATGATGTTGGAAGAGGTGAAGAAGAGGAACCTGACATTTCAAGCTGAAAGAAAAAGCAGATGCTAATGAGAAAAGGCAGAAGAGGAATGGCTTTCTTTTGCACTCTTTTTAAAAAGGTATGGCTTACTTGAGTAATCTTGTTCACACAATACTACAGTATAGTGTAAATGTGGGAATAAATCGGAGAGGGAGATAGAATGGAGCCAGGTACCAAAGGCCGCTCTCTACATGTCACACTAAGGGGTGTAGATTTTCCCTTCTTCACACTCACTGCAGTGTTATGGCAAAAGCTGAGCATAATATAAATGCCTCCTGAAAAGGGAATGGTTAAGCAAATTATGGCATAGCCAATCCCCTAAGAAGAATAAGGAACTGCTAGCAAGGCAGCTGCTTCCAGCAGCAAGCCCTGCATAGCCCAGAGACCATCATAGCTCAATGCTAGGAATAAGTCTTCCTCCCAACAGCATTGCCCAGCCCTACCCAACTAAGCCTTCTCTGGTTAAACTACCTAGGAACTTGTTTCTAAAGGATGGAAAACACATGTTAAGACTTACATCCTGCCCTCTTTCCAGGGGGCTCAGAGCAAGTGAGATTCATATTCATAGCCAACTTCTATATGGCTGAGATCTGGCCTGGGAGCCTTGATTTACAGGCAATAATTGGAAGGGAAGAGGAGGAGAAAGAGGATAATAAGGAAGAGGAGAAGGAGGGGTAAAAATAGATCCAGCCAAGAGTACACCATCCCCAGGAACTTACTTATACCCTATCAGCTCAGCAGGTCCTCACAGAAAGTTGAGAAATCCCTCTCCTTTGATATAAACGTCTTACATCAAAGGAAGACACATTCACAAAATGCAAAATCAACTGAAAGCCCAACACTTAGTGTGTGGCAGTCTCCTTGGCTCGAAATCCTTCCCTTTTACTCCACCCAAGCCCACATTGCCCAAGCTTTCCCCATCCAAGGGCAACATAGACACCAATGACTCAGAAAGCGGAAGGGGACGAGGTGCTTAGCAATTTAAGACTTAGCCAAAAACAATTGCGCAGCCCTATGGTGAGAGATGTTGTGGGGGAAGGGGTAGAGGAAGTCAAATATCATTTGCACTCAGTTTTGGTTTGTTTCTTGTTCTTCCGCTTCCTTGATAGAAAAATGACTGATCCACGGGTCTTATGTTCTTTCTTGAGTCACCAATGACCAAAATTAGCCAGTAACTGTAGTCTTCAGGCTAGACTCCAAGGCCCCACCCAAGGCATTCTGTCAACAGTTGTCTCTCCAAGCCAGGATCCCTACAGCAAGCTCTATGGTAGGGAGATCCAATACCTCCAGGGAAGAGCTCACTGAAATAGAGGGGTCTGCTTACATATTGATTGGTGGGGGAGTAAACAAAACCCTCAATGTCATTTTAAAGGGGAAAGGGCAACTTCTTCAAATAGTTATTGCTCTCTGTTCTGTTACAAGTATTTCCAAGAACTCCTTACTATACTCTTAAAGATTGGAAAGAGAATGTCATAAAAAGTCAATGTCTCTACAGATAAGAAAACTCAGGATCATGAAAGTGACCCGACCATGGTCACACAGGCAGAGACTAAAAACCAGATATCCTGATTCAGTCCACTATTCTTTCCATTGTACCATTTCTACTAAAAGACACTTACAAAAATAAAATACATCCAGACTGGTGCCCCACGCTGTAAGTGTCAAAAGCTCAGCTCTTCTAACCTATGACTAGAAAGTTCAGGACTGGGAATGAGAGGCAGAGGGACATTGGACCTAGCCCACTTAGGAAAGCCAAGTTAGGAAGGCTAGCCATACCAACAGGGCATCCCCACAAAGAACTAGGTTTACCAACTAGAAGGTGTTACCTACTCCAGAGGAATAGATTCAAATGCTGAGAACCCTAGTTCCACCCTACCTTTATACTTTGAGTCTTTTGGGGACAAACAATACTACTGTGAGGCTGTCAGAGATCTAGGCAAGCAGCTGGAGAAGGTGATCAGGCAGGGTCAACAGGGCAATGAGAGATAAGAAAGGATGGGGGAGAAATCACAGACATTCCAGAGTTCTATCATCTTCCTTTCTTTCCCCACTGCTCCCTGCCTTAGGGCTCTAAACAAGTAGAAAAGAAACATTTGCAGTTGGTATTGTATAAATTTGAAGAAGGCATTCCCTATACCAAAGGAAAACAAGAGACTAGTTGAAAGGGGGACACTTAGGCTGCCCAAGGAAGAAAATAGCCAAATAAGGCATATTAGACTGGTAGGGAATCATCAGGAAAGGTTCCAGAATCTGACGTAGTAGGAAGGAAGGCTTTAGTCATTAGTTTCCTCTGGCAACTGGCCTAAGGCCAGGAGACAAACTCCCAACCTTAGGAAAATGCCCAGAGTATGGCAGAGAGAAAGGCAAATAGGTTAGATTTTCCCCAGGCCCATCTCAGACCCTGCTACAGCAGCTCTCTAAATACGTAAGGCAGACAAGTATAGCATGACTCTGAAGCAAAATGGCAGATGTTCCCACCAAACGTATGCTTGATCCACCAGGCACCAAGAGGAATAAGGAACCTGGGGAAGGAGGCTTTGTTCCATTTCATTTATGTATTTCTGATATTTCTGATATTTTCATGTTGAAGAAAAGGAAGATTCACAGGCAAAGAATGATGTGACTTTGTTTTCAAATAAGGGAATTAGTTTCCTACAAGTATCTACAAGAATGTTTGGGCCAGGCGTGGTGGCTCACGCCTGTAATCCCAGCCCTCTGGGAGGCCGAGGCGGGTGGATTACCTGAGCTCACAGGTTCGAGACAAGCCTGAGCAAGAGCATCTCTAGAAAAAAGCTGGGTGTTATGGTGGGCACCTATTGTCCCAGCAAAGGGGAGGCTGAGAGGAGAGAGAATTGCTTAAGCCCAAGAGTGTGAGGTTGCTGGGAGCTATAATGTCATAGCACTCTACTGAGGGTGACAAAGTGAGACTGTCTCAAAAAAAAAGAAGAATATTTGGAGAGGAATTTGGTTAACTAAAAACCTTTGAAGAGGCAAAGATTTGTACACCTTAAATAATGACAAATAAATTGGCTGCTACCTTGACCCTCACCTTTCAGCTCCATACCACTTATTAGTAAACCACAGTTAAAGACTACAACAGGTAAGAAAGAGCCCCTTGGTGTATTTCATCAAATGACCAGGCTGAGATTTCTGAAAAAGGACTGGACCAGGGGGAGGTGAGGGTGTAGATCAAGAAAGTAAAATCAGGAACCTTATCTAAAAATACTTAACTTGAAAAAAATAAAATTTAGTCCTTCCCAGGTTTATAAGGGAGGCTAGAACCAAAGAGAAGGAAGGAAATGGTTGACCAATCCTATCAGGTTTGCCTCATTCACTCTTCTAAGCCTTGGCCCCTATCACTTTCACAACATACACCCAGGAAAATAATTTTCAGATAATATTTTTTTCATGTAACTGGAGCTTCATTTCTCAACTCTTCTTTTGTCAGGCCTTGATCAAAACCCTGGCCACACAAAGTGTCTATCAAAGTCCCACAAGGTAGGATTGCCATGGATGGGAAGAAACTTCAGTGTTCAAAGTCACTAACCATAAGAACTAACTGGCAATATACTAGTACTAGGCAGGCGCAGAGCTCTTCACTATACCAGTAGCCTGGGAGCTATATCAATCCTTACCTTATCCCAAGACAAGCCCATTGAAAAGAGCATCAGATATAATGTCTCTGTCTTCAGACGCAGCCACAGGTTGTGTTTTAAAAAGTTGTCCAAAAGGCTCTTTCTTCAAATTCAAGGCCCAGATGCTGTAGCTTGGTGCTGGTCAGAAAATGCCATACTCCTCTACCTATCACAACCACACACTGAGAAATGTTCCCTTCATCTCCATGCTTTCCCAAATACCTGACCTCATAGCAAAGCCACTGGGAGAAGTGAAAGCTGTTTCTAGGCTGCTGACTCAAAGTCATCACTTAACTCTATTCTTTGGTTTAGCTAATTTAGAAGCATGAAGGAAGGACCCGCTCACATACCTACTTAGGCAACAAAGACAATTTGTTTTAAATTAATTCATCCAATTCTGTAAAACCCAAGGTACAGTCTCCTCCAAACACCCTTACGGAAGGTTTTCCAATTAAGAAAGGACTGTTGACATCAACTGACCCTAGAAAGGGCAACTTGGTCTATACTTACATGTACATCTCTGTGGATCTCTTTGAAACAATCAATCAGCACCTCAAACTTTCCTTTATTTTATGCAAAATTCATTTTTAAGAGTGCATTGGCCTAAGACCACCTGGGCTATGCTCATATATCAAAACCACATCACTCTGCCACTCAGAATAGCCACTGACCCCAAGAGTACTCATTCTTCAAAGCCTATTCAGGTCCCAGCAAACTCCTTCTTCTCAAAATCTATAGAAAATGTCAGGCAAAGTCTACAGTTCTCTCAAAGTGTTTTAAAGTGAGTTAGCCCTAAATCATTAATTAAGTAGGAGATCTTCAATAGTATCAATTGTAACCTCCATTCATATATTTATATGCATCACAGTAAATAGTATATAATAGCTATTTAATAAATTGTGAGAATATAACTTCCTGCCTTTTATCTTACCCATCCCATCTAATATATATAGGTTGGGCATTCAGCAGTTTAACAAACAATTAGGATAACTAACATTTATGTCTTATTAGGCACCTTTCTAAGCACTGTACATGAATTGCCTCATGTAATTCTTATCGCCTAACGAGATAGGTATCATTATTATCTTCACTTTGCAGCTGAGAAAAATGAGGTGCATAAGTAACTTGCCCAACCCTACAGAACTAACTGGTTACAGAGCTAAGATTTGAGTTCATTCAAATTGGTGCAAGAGTCTTTGATTTTCAATACTACTTTATGTTCCTTTTCTATGAAGACTTGAAATGTCCTTTTTTGGCTACCTACCTTCCTCAAATTTGGCCTACAAGCACTTAGAAGAAAGTGGCAAGGATTGAGGACAGGAGACTCTAGTAGATATTCAAATAGTCACTACAGCAGCAAATATTGTCACCACATAGGAAAAGAAAGTTCCATTATACTCTCTTAACTCAAGGAAAAGGTCATGCTGGAGCAATGAGACAAAATTCAAAGAGATCAAAGCTCAAAATTTAAAAGCACAAAGAGAAAGCAGGGAATTTGGGTGAGGGGAATACAGGAAGAGAAGAAAGTCATCTGAGGTCCCCAGAAGAACTTAGTCACCCACTCACTGAAACCTGCTATAGCAGAAGTTATTTAGGGGAATTCCACTGCTGCCATCTTGATAATATAAGCACTAAAGAGCCAATTCTTTGGAAGTCTGTGCTCCCTGGGTGAAAAGAGTCATCCTTTCAAGGCCAGCAAGTCCAGTGATAAACAATTGTCTTGGGAATTAGAAAATCTAAGTTCTCTTTCAATACTATTACCAACTTTATGTCATACCAAAAAAGCTGCCTAATCCTTCTGGCTGTGAATAAAGAGAAGAAATAACTACTCCCTAATGACTCCTAGGACAGCAAGGCCTAGTCTCAAGGAAAATGTGACTAATTTCTTCTCCTCACCTCCCTTCAGCCCACACATGTTTTCTACCACCCTTCACAACCAAAGAAGAACACTTACCTTCCTGGGAATTGCTACAAAGAGTTCCTTAAATAAGGTCAGGGCCTGAATCATCCCCATACAAAGAATCCCCTGAAATCTATTGAGTTGCTCTTTCCATGACCATAAAACAATGGTCAAGTCATCTCCAAGCACAGAGCAGCGCAGTGTGTGCCATTTAGAAAACGGGCATTCAAAGTTCCTATCCTACACTGAGGACCAGCCAAGTTGGGTTTTAGTCCTGGCCATATAATCAGCTCACTCAAATTCTGTCCCTTTCCTAAGCTTTGGTACCCAAAACATAAAGGCTGAACTAGAAGGTTTAAGGCCAGCTCAGTTGTTCTCTGGTTCAAAACACTTCTTTAAGAAATATAGACCATCATAACAATCAGCTAAAGGGAAGCTTAAAGCTGGAAATTTTCAGAGTTGCCCTAAATACAAATGCCTTTGAAATGCTGTACTCTACTATAGCCAGTTCTCAGCTCACTGGCGGTGGAAACCTTATGAAGTTTGTTTATGTCCATGAACTACTTAATAGCTACCATATACCTTACTACCATATATATCATAGTCAAAGAAAAACTGAAACATAACCGAATAGCTTCCTAGCCTTTCAGCAGAATTACAGGGGATCTATGCTACTGTCAAACAGGCAGGCATTGGGAAATGTGAGACAAAAAGCAGGGAAACCTATGAAGCTTTTGGTGTTTGTCCAAAGCTCTTCAGTCAGCCCATGGCTTTCATAATATAATCTCACTTGGGGCTTTTTCTTTCTTCAGTAAGGAGACCCTTTTCCCTCTATAGAGTCAAGAAGAAATGGGCAAGAGTGCCCATGCCAAAGTCTTGTCAGATCTACTAATGAAACAAACCAACTCCCAAGCTAGAAACACTATGTTCTGAACTTTAGTACTCAGGAAGAAACAGCACTCCAGAAGTGCCGGGGCAGGGGACAAGAAGACTCAACTTTGTACTCCTATTATTGCCTATACATAGAAGGTGCTCAGATGTTGAAGGAAGAATGTCTAAAGGAATGAACATACAAATACGAGGCTCAAGTCTCTCAAGAACATTGGCACCGGAAAAGTTCCTAGAGTTTACTTACTTATTACTGACAGAGCTCCCTCATAAGAGACTTAAGGACCTGCAGAAAGGCCTTCCCTAAAGGCCCATTTCACTTGGATCACTTTCTGAGGACAGAAAAGAGGTTATTTTTACATGGAATTAGAAGAAAAATTATCAGTTCAGTGCTACTTTCCATTTCCCAACTCCCACCTTCCAAATTCATGGAATCCTGAACTAACTCTCCAAAGTGACAACTCCTATGCCACAAACTAGAATCTAGAATTGAAAAATTTCTCAGCTCTATCAAGCATGAAATGGGAAAAGGGATAAACAGCAAAGGCAATCAGTCATGAAAAGACCACTCCCTTCACTTGACCAATAGACTTCCCCAAAGGAGACCACCTTTGTATTGTTGTTTTGTTTTGAAGGCAGAATAATACGGTGGGATAGGAGCAAGAAAAGATTGTGAGTTAGGAAAAAGACGTATGATAAAACTCAATTCTATCTTTGAATCAGACAGACTGTTCCCAACCTATAATGATGCTAGTTTTCAGCAGCTCTAGTTATAAGCTCTAGTTATGAAAGACTCAACACTGGTAGTTTTGGTACCCAGATCTTCTCCCCTCTGGGGACCATGAATCTAGAAATTCAGTGGAGGTGACTCCCAGGAAGATACAAAGGAACCTAAGACAGGCTGTTGCTAAACACTATTAGAACAGAGATCAGTATAATTGTAGTTATCATCTTATTTCATTCAGAGAAAATTAGATTTGGAGGCAGGGCAATAGACCAGATGACCTCTAAATGTCCCTTCCAGCTCCACCATTCAGTAAAACAGTTAGATGAGAGGAGGAGGCAAGAGAAGAGTTAAGTACAACACTCTTAAAACAAGTTACTGTTATAGGCAGCTAGAAAATAATGGAAAGTTGGCAGATTAGTGGTCAACATTATCTCTCTCACTGACTCACAGAGCCTAACACAAAAGAGCATAGATTAGTTGGTGCCTCAGAGGTTCGGTCCCACAAAGGTCTTCCAGCCCCCTCCATACCCAGAGGGCTATTCAAAGACAAGCCTAAAGGAAATCCCTAGAATTTTTCCTATTCTGTTTCTATCCAGGGTTAAGAAACCTGTGGCCTTAAGGAAACTTGTGGCCTTCCTAGTCCTTTATGTGTGGCCTTTTGACTGAATCCAAATTTTACATACGACATCCTTTTATTAAAAGGAGTACAGCAGAGAAAGATGAAGCTTTTATTGCCTTCTTTGGTGTTTTAAAAATAACAATCTTGAAATAAGAAAGTCACATATTCTCCATCCCTGCAGGGCCATTCCTGATTCCTTGCCCCACCCTGACATCTGCAGGCAAGGCTGATTCAAGGGTTAAAAACTGAGATTCTATCTCTTATTTACCAAGAACCACTTTAGTGCCACTTGAATGGCTCAAGCAATTCTAGGAATGGCTGGAGAACTGAGAGTCCACACAACCCCTGTTAAAGTTTAGCTGATGCAAACTCCAAAGCCTTCAAATACTTTAAGGAGCTGGACTCTACGTCTGCTCACATTGATGAACTAATCAAATGGCCACTTAATCACTTTTTCCCTGACCTATTGATCTAAGGCTAAAACCCCAGAAAATCAAAGAGGTTTTATGAAGAGTAACCCTTTAAGACCTAGATTCAAGTCCTACCTTTGCAACTTGCATGCTATATCACTCTAGGTTAGTGTCTTCCTTTCATGGGTCTCAGTTTCCTCATCTATAGAATAAAAGGAGTTGGACTTTAAAGTTGTAAACAGCCTTTCCAATTCTAACACTTAGTAAATTCTAAGGAGCGAAACCAAAAACTCAAGGACACCTTGAAAGTTCAAAACAATCTTTTTTAGGGAATCCAAAAGAGCCCCAAATCCTTTGAGATCTTAAAAGAAAAAAGTTAAAAAGCATAGGAAGAAGGAAAAACTGTGCACGCGCGCACACACACACATGCACACATTGTCATCATCACCAGAAAGTACAGATAGCAGTTAATAAGCTTCTCCATTATGGCTACTAAAGAAGACTCAGGACACTGACAACCAGAAGGAGAGTTCAAGAATGCCAAGAAAGGGAGGTAGGTGAGGCATGTTTTAACAGATTCAAAGAAGGTTGAGCTGACTAGGAGAGACAATTGGCTAAAAAGGTAAAACCAACTCTGAATATACTGTAGTACATGGTTCATATGAATGAATGGGTTTGGTTTTCCACCACCCTTCACTATCTGCTATAACTCCAGAAATAACCTAAAGCACACCAATGAAAAAGGAAAAAGGAAAAATTTCCTCTCTTCATTAAAGTTAGTGGCTGGTATTCAGTGAACTAGATGTCTTAGCCTTGAAATGAAGCATGCAAAAAGTAACAGGAGATACCTTGTAACATTCCCAAATCTTACCAAGAGACCACGCAAAGTTAGTCACTTTGCCCAAATTGCCCATTTCCTTTTATCTGAGGATCATGAAGTCCTGAAAATATGGAGCAATCTGCTTTGGGCATGACAGAAAACTCAAATGTCAAGAATTAAATCACTGGGTCAGAGTTTTCTGTCAATGGGCATCAAAAAACGTGGACCACCCCCCATCTTGGTTCAGGTACCGTATGCCCTTAGGTAAGTATTTTCCGGTAGGCCTAAATAGCCTCATTGTTAAAAAAGAAAGAAAGAAAGTCTCTAAAGTCTCTAAAGTCCCTTTCATGTTAAGATACTATGGTCTTAAGAGGCTTAATAGTTATTTGACATAAAAGTTGAACACTCCTTGAGTCAAACAGGATAGAGAAGTCTGTAATGCTCCTAGTCTATCAAAATTCAGCCTGCTCCTTCCAATTCCATTCAAGATTTAGTCAATCTGCATAAAACCACCTTCAGTTTTCAGATATCTTCAGTACCCCAGGCCTGAACCCAAAAGCTCACACCCTAATCTCTCTCCATACCCAAGAAAAGGATCATCACTCCTTTTTGCCATTTTTGACTGAGATATGATGGTTAATACAACTGTGAGCCAACCTTCCAGGTATGTCAAGTTGTGTTTAAAAGAGAGATATCTCATAATTCTCCTAAGAGAAGAGAAGCCATGGAGCAAAGTCTATTTCCAGAGATCTATCCAACTATTCAGGCAAAGTGACACCTGACAAATAGCTGGGCATTGTGGTGGTTGCCTATAGTCCCAGCTACTGGGAAGGCTGAGGCAAGAGAATCGCCTAAGCCCAGGAGTTGGAGGTTGCTGTGAGCAGTGACGTCACAGCACTGTACCAATGGCGATAAAGTGAGACTCTGTCTCTACCATAAAACAAAAAAAGTGACGCCTGACGAAGAGTCAGGAGTCAATCACAGAGAGAGATGCACAGAGAGGCTCCTAGAAGGATCTTTATAACCCACTGTGTTGGCAGTGACAGTAAAGATTTTTTCTCCTCTCTTTGGAAAACCATTTTCTTTCACTTTGTGGGGAGGGGCAGGGATTTGGGAGGAAAGGGTACAAAAGCCCCATGTTATTAAAAGGATCAACAATTTAATAGAGAGATGGTGAAAAAATATATTTTTCAAAAACTTGGTGTTTCTGAAGGGTAGGGCTCTGAAAAGGCAAGAATGACGTGGTGGTAAGGCAGGAATACAGGAAAATGGCAAGTAAAGCTCAGCATGAACCCAAAGAACTGGGTCCCCTCAATCTCCTCCTCTCATCCCAGGGGCTATCAGCTCTTTTCTAGGCTACTAGCCACTATCTCAGCTCTACAAGGCTCAGGAAGTCCTAGGAAGGCAGATCTGGGAGCATTGCATGTAGCCTAGGCCAACCTAATAAGCTGCTTTACGTAAAGGACTCATACCAGGGTGGTCACTAGGCCTCCCAAGAGCAAGGGCAGGGCCCCAGCAGCCACTTGGCATGACTTGCACAAAAGCAAGCAGAGCTCATTAGTCAGGCACACCCTTTTCCAACCCCTCCCTCCCAGGCATCCGGCCCCCCTAGGCCCCACTCCCAGGAGGCTTCTGCTCTTCTCATAAACAGTGGGGTGGAGACCAGATCCCAAAATCAACCACCACTCCAGAAAGGTGTGGCCTCACAGATGAGAACCCACACCTCACAGAACAGTCTGGAGGGTATAGAGAGACATTAAGTAATGAGAAGGGCAAGGCTCTGGTGGGTGGAGAGGACGGAGAAACTGGTTGGGTCTTTCAGGTTGGAGTAGGTCTCCCCTTGGATTGGTGCCTTGTAAAGTGTTGATGTCTCACGTAAAAGCGAGCAACCTGATGATGAGTCCCTCCACACCTCTCTCCTCATCTCCTAGTGGGAAATAGCTGAGCCACTTGGGGAGGCTGTGGGAAAGGTGACTGGGGTTGTGGTATCCTCCCTGAGCAACTCTCAGCCTCCTCCCTGCTTCTCTGTTCCCATGGCCTCTCTGGGACAGTGGCACCCTTGCCCTAGAAAAGTGGCAATTCCTGGGCTAGGAAAATGTTCTCTTGTGGACCCGAATTCTTCCTGGGCCCACAGCATGTCAGAGGAAAGGGGAGACCCCAGACTCCCAACGGAGCTTTCCCCACTGTCGCATACCAGACGCAGGTAACTGGAACCCGAGAAAGAGGCCGGCCCCGCCCTGTCCACACTTCGGCCTGGACACCCCCTCACTCCTGGGGACGCCTTACACCAGGATCCCACTCGAGTCTCCTCCCACCCACCCAGGCCTTGGCAGAGGGCGCGTTGTCCCAGGCGGGCTAGGGGTCAGCCAAACCCTGGGCCATCAGCAAAGGGCCAAGTGAGTCTGCTAGAGCCCCCGGGGTCAATAATGCCCATCTCCGGCACTTACCGTCTTGGGCATGATGACCGCAAAGGCAGCGGGAGTTGTCGAAGTTTGGCTAGGAACTCTCGGGCAGCTCTGAGACCGCTGTACACACGGATCCGACTCGGGGGCCAGGGGCTCGAACTGGGTCCCTCTCTAGCGTCCGGGCGAGTGCTCGGCTTCCTGTTAACGGGCCACGACTTCACAAACCCCACCCAGGAAAGAGCCGCCCCAGTTGTGCTGCCAGCTCCTTTCTGTGGCCAGGCTTCCGCGCAGCTCCCCGCCCTAGCTCCCGCCTTCCAGCCAGCCGCTGGCCTCGCCCCGCCCAGCCTAGTCCAGCCCCAACCCGCCACAGACCAGCCACACCAGTCATATTGGGGGATGGGGTGGGCCAGAGCGGCCCAAGGGGCTCTCCCACTCCTTACTCAGACCCACTCCGCTCCTGTCCCCATCCCCCACATCCCTTAGTCCTACAGGTCCGGGTCATCCAGCCCCACCCCCACTTAGACCACACCCTAGCAGATGCTTATGCAGACGCTGGCTGCAACTTTTTACTGATGGGGAGCTGATTACGTATCAAAGCTGTCTGTTTCCTTTCAAGACAGCCATGAAGTTCTTGATGAGTGTATGGTCAGACAATTAAGTTCGTGAACTCATCCTAAAAAAGTGCTACATACCTCATTGCTGAATATCACCACCTCTTTGTAAACTACTTTATGTCTATATGGCCCTAACTTCTGACCTCCCCACCCCACCCCTTCTATGATCCTAAAGGAATTGAGCCTTAGATAGACCTTCCTTGTAGCCAGAGTAATCCCCATAATTAGGTTTAGAAATGATGCCATTTATGGCCAGTACTTGTGGAGAGAAGACATGGAAAAAGGGGCTAAACATCCACATGTCGGTTGGCTACTCTGTGAAAGGAAAGTAAGAGTTATGAAGAGACTTAGTTTTTAGACAATCTGAATTCAGAAAGTTCCAGGAGGAACAGACAAATCTTTTTCAAGCAGTAAACATAGGTGAGGGTCACTATGAGCAGAGGGTGTTACAGGAACATTCTGGAGCTGGAGTCCAAAGAAGTTGGACTCATCTCAATCAGGGGTGTAGGGGATGCAAAAGAAGAAGATCTGACCTGGGATCTAAGGCCAGACTTGGGGTTCAATTGGAAAGGCTCAAGATTCCTTGAAGACTGGGAAGGCTCTGGAGCTGTAGCAAGTCTGAACATCAAAGTCAAGGGAAGGAAGGGCAAGCAAGAACTGCTTAAGAGCCAGGTATGGTGGTTCACAACTGTAATCCCAGCAATTTGGGATTGCTTGAGCCCAGGAGTTTGAGACCAGCCTAAGCAGAGTGATACTCCATCTCTACTAAAAATAGAAAAAAAACTAGTGGGGTGTTGCGGCAGGTGCCTGTAGTTCCAGCTACTTGGGAGGCTGAGGCAGGAGGCAGGAGGATTGCTTGAGCCCAGAAGTAAAAGCTGCAGAAAGCTGTGATTAAGCCACTGCGACACCCCAGACTGGGTGACAGAACAATACGCTGTCTCTAAAAACATAAGGCCACACACTCTGAGGCCTTCTTTGTCTTTTCCTTCCCTGGAGTTAGTAGCCCAAATACTTGACTAGTTGTGCCTCTTGCCTCTTACACAAACAAGTGAATAGGCTAATGAACACACGATTGTCTCCCCAAAAGAACAAATTCCCTCATAGCACAATATGGCTGATAATACAAACTGCAGCAGTAGAAAAGTCTTATTTTTCACCATACTCAGTCTTCTGCCCACTTCTTGGAAACAAAAGGTAGAATTTTGGGAAAAGGAGAGAAAATAATATTAATAAGGCACCAACCAGGTCCTGAGCATTGGGAAGGCCATTTCAACATCTACTCTGTGTAACCCTAACAAGAACCTTCAGAGAGAGAAATAAGGACATCGATGCTCTGAGGAGTGACATGACTTATCCAAAAGTCACACAATTTGTTGATAGTGGAACAGATATCTAGGCCCAGGTGGTCTGAGTCCAAATCTATGGCCTTCTCAGTCCCAAGCTGTGACTGGGCACAGGTATTTTAAGGTCCTAAGATTCGTATGATCCCAGCATCTTAGTGGTCAGACTAAACAGCTTGAGACAGCAAGTGGGTGATAATAAACAGCAATTGTAAGACATCTTGCCAATACCAAGTGTCTGAGAATATTTCTTACAAATCATACTAATGGACCACTTTGAGGAGGAGAGTTTCTATCTGGATTTACCTCTAATAAATATGGAAGTTTTCAAGAGTTTCCTCCAGCCAGCCATTATCAGTTTAATTCTAACCAGTGTCCTTTTGAAATATGAACTTTTCCCTACAGAAATGGTCTTCTAGTCACCATGGTGATCTTCACCTGTGCTCAGAGTTGACAGGTGATCCCCTCCACCCCAACACACAAACACACTCACCTTCCCAGCCTGCTGTTCCTCCTGTGGCTCCTCAGCATGGGTCATGACCTCTAGCTGGGCTACTCTCACTGCATGCAGCAACACCATATGCTAGCCCTTGTCTCTGGGCCTCTTGGACTCCACCTCTTGCATTCAGTCCTCCTTGTTATCTCCTGCCCTCATGCTCTCCACCTTCCCTAGCCCCACAGTGCCCATAGTAGGTCATCAAGGCTCATCTCGCCTCCCTCCCACACCCTGCTTTGTATTGTCAAACTGTTCCTTTTCTTTTTCTTCTTTTTTTTCCAATTCTAAGTTGGGCTGTACCTGCTCCTATAAAGGGATCACATTGTTTGTTTAATGCAGAAGGAGCCCACACACTTCTAGGCATGTTCTTGGAGCTCATCTAGGCCAGAGGAGAGAGAGATCTGCCATTCTAATTTCCATCCCTACAGACCTATCAAATTGTCTTATGTGCAGATTCTTTTTTTTTTTTTTTATTAAATCATAGCTATGTACATTAGTGTAATCATGGGGTACAATGTGCTGGCTTCATATATAATCTGAAATATTTTCATCAAACTGTTTAACATAGCCTTCATGGCATTTTTGTAGTTATTATATGAAGACCTTTGTATTCTGCATTTAGGAAGTTTCATCTGTACCCTTCTAAGATTAGCCCACGTAACAAAATCTCAAAACCAGAGATGCTGGCCTGGATGTAGACAAAAGGGAACACTTCTACATTGCTGGTGAGAATGCAAACTAATACGTTCCTTTTGGAAAGATGTTTGGAGAATACTTAGAGATCTAAAAATAGAACTGCCATTTGATCCTATAATTCCTTTACTAGGTATATACCCAGAAGACCAAAAACCACAGAGTACTTAATGTGCAGATTCTTAAAAGGCCCGAGTTCCCCCTCACATTACCTCAAATTCTTCTCTTAGGAGATAAGACCAGTGAAACAGAGCCTCCAACCTCATTACTTCCTCTCTCACGACTCACAACAACAACAAAACACACACAAACACAAATATACTCTGTGGCAGCTCTATTCTTAGTCTACTTTAGGAAAAATACTCTACTGTGTACAGAGAGGCATTACTAGGGCATGCATTGAAATACTATAATAATTAAAGTAAACAACCTAAATGTCCATCACTAGGACACTAATTGAATACATGTAAATGATGGTACATCCATATAGGAGGATGCTGTTCAATCTTTTGCAAATGAGAGCTACCATGAAAAGAAGTTTTTGATTTACTAACAAGTCACAGAACAATATGAATAGTATGATCCCATTTATGGATTAAAATATCCATACTTTTACACAAATGTTTATGAGTCGTCAAAAAGGAGAAAGAGGTATGGCAAACTAATAGCAGGGGTTATCTCTGTAGAGAAGACTGAAAACAGGGAAGAGTAAAAGAAGAATTTTTACTTTTTAATATATATATTTTTGAATTATTTGATGTTTTAATTAGCATTAATTACTTTTTTAATATGAAACAGTAAAAATGAAAGAGGAAGAGGGAGAGAGGAAAGAGAAGAGAAGAGAAGAAAGGAGAAAAATAAGAAGAATATGAAAGAAAATGCTGATAGGTTGGGCAATAGAATCAGGACCCAAATTTATGACAAGCCCAAATAATTATAAAGTTTAAAAGTAAAATAAGTGTAAGGATTATGCTTGAGTCCAAGAAACCAACATCATGAGGGAAGATGGGAAAGATATGGTTTAGTAGCAGCATAGCTAAAAAGACCTTTGCATAATATTCCATGGTATACATGTACCACAATTTATTAATCCATTCGTGGGTTGATGGGCACTTGGGCTTCTTACGTGACTTAGCAGTATGAATTGGGCTGCAACAAACATTCTGGTACAGATCTCTTTGTTATAATGTGATTTTTGGTTTTCTGAGTGTATACCTAGTAAAGGAATTATAGGATTGAATGGCAGGTCTAAAGGGGCAAGGGAGGGAAGGGAAGGGGGGAGGCTGGGTGGAGGGAGGGTAATTGGTGGGGCCACAACTACAGTGTATCTTGGAAGGGTACAGGCGAAACTTACTAAATGCAGAATCCAAATGTCTTCATACAATAACTAAGAAAATGCCATGAAGGTTATGTTAAACATTTTGATGAAAATGTTTCAGAATGTATATGAAGCCAGCACATTGTACCCCTTGATTGTACTAATGTACACAGCTACGATTTAATTAAAAAAACAAAAAAGACCTTTGCGACTTTATCCCATATATGTTAGCAGTGAGAAAGATCTGAGGTTGTTTAACTTTGAGAAGGGAAGATTCAGGGAAACGTCGTCTATGTCAGGGTTTTTCAACCTTTTCTTAATCTCATAGGACACTTGAACCTATGGTTAAATTTCTGTGCCACACTTAATTACATTGATCAAAAAAAAAAAAGAGTAAAAAGATGCACTTACTGTGCTTTAAACATCCTTTTTCTTAATTTTATTTTTCAAGATAAATTCAAAAGGTTTATTGCAAGAAATGCCACATAAAAATGGATCAAAATAATACATAAAAAATTTTTTTAGTTTCATCAGATCCCAGTACTGTATTTTTGATACTGCTTCCATTGTTTTGGGGGTCCTCCTCATGAAGTATTCACCCAGGCCGATACTTTCAAGAGTGTTCCCCGCACTTTCTTCTAGTATTTTTATAGTTTCATGTCTTAAGTTTAAATCTTTAATCCATTGTGAGTCTATCTTCGTTAGTGGTGAAAGGTGTGGGTTCAATTTAAGTCTTCTACAGGTTGCCAGCCAGGTTTCCCAGCACCATTTGTTAAATAGGGAGTCTTTTCCCCACTGAATGTTTTTAATTGGCTTGTCAAAGATCAAATAGCGGTAAGTAGTTGGGTTTATCTCTTGATTCTCTATTCTGTTCCAAATATCTACCTCTCTGTTTTTGTGCCAGTACCATGCTGTGTTGATCACTATCGATTTATAGTACAGTCTCAAGTCTGGTAGCGTGATTCCTCCTGCTTTGTCTCTGCACCGCCAAGAACATATTAAGTATCCCTAGCAGACAGACCTCAGAATGGGAAAGAATATTTGCAAGTTATGCCTCTGACGAAGGCTTTATAACCAGAATACACAGAGAACTCCAACGTATTTGCAAAAAAAGAACAAGAGATCCCATCTCAGGATGGGCAAAAGATCTGAAAAGAAACTTCTCTAAAGAAGACAGGCGCACGGCCTTCAGACAAGTGAAGAAATGCTCATTATCCTTAATCATCAGAGAAATGCAAATCAAAACTACCTTGAGATATCATCTAACGCCAGTAAGATTAGCCCACAT
>CAUYRH010112933.1:0-14289 GCA_963574655.1 Perodicticus potto | reverse complement strand
TATAAATCACAATATTGCTTACCTTTTCCAGCACCTCTCCAGTAATTTATTTATGTTGCTCTATGGACATCTAGTTCTCTTACTTCCAGCTTCTACAAACTGTTCCATGGTGCATGCATGCACATGTGTGGCAGAATTCTTGCTCCAATCATGGGCAGCCACATTGCATTCAATTTCCTTTTGCCTTTTTCCTTTTGTAATGATTAGCATCCTCATGCTTATCCCCTCCTAGTCCTGAGCTAGGACACATTTTCAGGACTAGAATCATTAGGTCCTACCCATTTTTCATACAACCAAAATTCCCATCTCTTGCCTCCTATGCTTGCCAATATTCGGTATTATTCACTTTTCTAACGAAGATGAAAGATATATCATTGCAGTTTAGATGTGCATTTTTGAACATTTATGAGTATGTCTCAGATTGGCTACTATAACATTTTAATAAAATATTGATTTTGAACAATATTGATTTTCTAAGCTTGAGCATCTTTTCATATACTTATCAGTCATTTAGGAAACTGCCTCTGTAAATCATTGATTCATATTATTTAAATAACTTTTTGCTGGTTTAAAGCTTTATATTTTTATTAGCAAGAGGTTTTTATTTTTATAAATTCTAGATATTAGTCCCTTGCCAGCTTTAGATATTGTAACTATCTCCCACAGTCTGTTAACTTTATCCCTCATATCCTCTTCTAAAACGAAATCCTTATTTTGACGTAATTAAAATAACTATGCTTTGCTTCATAGTTGACCCCATTTGGGTTTTGTCTTTAAAGTATTTTCCTCCACTATTAGTTCACAGAGGTATTCCATATTATGTTTTATTGATTTAAAAATTTCATTTGTTTACCTTTAAATCCTTAATCCTTCTAGTTACTACTTTTACGTATGGAAGTCCAGGGTTTTAATTTTATCTTTTTTTCTAAGCATAAAGGCATATTCCTAACCTAATCTACTGGGATTGTCACTTCACTGGTTTGCATTAACAGCTTTATGATATACCAAGTTCCCCAAATATACATGTATCTATATCCAAGGTTCCTTTTCTTTTCCACTGGACTATTTAAATGTCCCTAAATCATTACACATTATTTTTATTCCTGTAGTTTTATTGTATGTTTTAAATATGAATGCCCTTCCTTATTTTTCTTCTAAAAAATTGTGCATGTTGTGGGCTTTTATTCTTCCATATCAATTTTACAATGAGTATTCATATTCCTCAAAAAATCCAGCTAAATTTTTAATGGATTCAATTGAATGAATAGACTAATTTGAGGGTTAAGTGACACCTTATTATATTTTTATCCTATCTGTTAACATGATAGACCTTTTTAATTATTCATGCTCTATTATTCCCTTTATTATAATTTTTAGAGGATTTCTATAATGGTATCAGGCATGCCTTATAAAGATAAAACTCAGATGCTGTATATTTTTATTATATTTATTTACATTTTTATGATACATAATAATACATTTTTATTATGTTTATTTATATTTTTATGGCTAATATAGATAGAACTATGGATTTTTGTGTTGATTTTACATCCAGAAGTCTTACTAATTTTTCTTATCAGGTCTTCTAAATTTTTTAGTCTCTTTTTATCTCTACCATGGCCATTTTCTTGTCTTATAATTTCTTGTCATTTTCTAGCAAGTCTATGTTAAATCTTAACTGCAAGAGTAGGTATCCTTATCTTATTCCAGAGCTTAATAAGAATTTATAAATTATTTCTATTAATTATTAGCAAATAGCAATTTGGTATAGGTTTTTGGCATGTAGTTTTCTTTCAACTTTAGATAATTATCTTCTGCTTGCAAATTTCAGATACTTTATATAAAAATTATGAAACAAACTTTACTAAAGGTGTTTTCTGCATCCCATGAAATAATTACTATTTTTTCACTTTACTAAGTATTGCTGATGTTGACCAAATGTTTAAAGAAGGATAACCCATAGCTCATGATATAATAGTCCCTACTATCTTTGGGTTGTTATGAATAAAAGCATTTAGTAATACATCTGACATGAAATAATCAACAAGCACATATTTATTGTTGTTGATGAAACTATTAAAATGGAATATTATTAGTATTATTTCTTATGTATTACATTAGTGGTTTTTAAACTATGATTCTTAGAATCTGCTTACACTTAATTTAGGGAGGAAGAGTAAATAAAGACTAAATAGACCATGCTTTTTCTTCTCCCCTGCATGCCAGTGTAACTTTAGCTAGAGATACTTTCCTCTTTGTTTGTTTTATATATTATACTTCTCTATAAATTTTATATGTCAAAAAGTAATGTGTAGCTATCACTTGTTTAGTTAAATGTAGATATTTTAGATAAAAGCACTGTTATTGCAGTTTATCCTTAAATGATAGTCTTCATATGAAGTGAAAATAAACAAATTAAGTGAAGCCTACAATATCTTTTTATCAAAGCCAATGATAAAATTATCTTTATAAATACTTTCAAATCGTTTCCATTTTTTAAAAAAATATTTATTTGAACACATACTTCCTCATTATATTAAGAAAGATGCTGGAGTAATATAAAGAAATGTTCCTTTTCTCAATGAGGTTATTCTCCTCAAAGAGGTTATAGGCAGATACACATCATATAAGCATAATTATGCCACCAGCAGACCAGACTGAGCTTTAAAAAGATACTCAACCATCCAAGGCTACATCATGAATTTGATGGTCCATAGGCACATTTTTGCCATCACAGGCCCTTTTTTTGCTGAAGTTATAGTTTACTTCTGCATTCATATAAAACAAATATACTATGTATTACAACTTGAAAGTTCAATGTTTTCAGATTTTGTAAGAAATCAAACACTTTCCTAGGCTCCTCACAATATAGCAAGCCTACTATGCCTAATAGATAAGGTGTCCCAACAATCATGGGCCAAGGCTTCATATATAGGTGGTCTCAGATTACAGATGAGATATTTTCCTAAGAACGTATTTAGGTTGAACTTTTGTGTAATTCAGATCCCTGATATAATCAAGCAGCAAATATGTGGCAATAATAATAATAGTAACAATAATTTAATGACTCATACATGGTAATAACAACACATATAATAACTTTAATAATAATGATACCCCTGTACTATAATAATAAATTATAGAAACTATTGTTTTCCTTCTTTTAATCCAAACAAACAGAACATAAAAAGAAGCTCCTGGGTGGCACCTGTGGCTCAAAGGAGTAAGGCACCAGCCCCATATGCCAGAGGTGTTGGTTTCAAACTCAGCCCTGGCCAAAAACACTGCAAAAAAAAAAAAAAACAAAGAAGAAGCTCATACAAAAAGTTTAGATAGGAAATAGAAATAATAAGAAAAGAATATTAAAGGTTAACACTCACCTAATATTGCACCAACATTAGGCTAATAGGAATGTTATTATGCTTATTTTATTGATTTTATTACCAATTCAATAATAACTTTTCTGTTTCAGTAATTAATCCACTATACAGCTTAGATTGATGCTTTCATTGGAGAACTGCCTTTCACATGTTCCATTATTCTCACTTTATCCTTGATAATTGTTCTGATAGTCAAGCAACTAAAACCAAGTACCTTCCCAAATAATGACAGCATCTGGCCTTTCTTCAAATGCTCAGTTAGCTCTTCATTTATTTGTATTATAATCACCTTTCTTTTTGTTGCAGATTCACCTGGACTTGCAGTGGACTTTGGCTTTGGAGGCATGGTCATAAGGGTAACACAGATTCACAAAATTGAATTAAAAAGTTGAAAGAGATGCTATATGTAAGCAACCATATAAACAATGAGACTAGCTGCTAGCATAAATATGCTATGCCAATGAACTGCTTAAATGTTTCCAAATTATTAATTTTATCAGTTAATTATAAATTATTCTTATAAGGAGCCTTAAGAACCCATTTGTAAGTATAGAATGCCATTAAAGCAGGTCAACTGTAAACCAAGGACTGCCTACACATAAAAACTCCTGTCAGGTAATATAAACAATTGAGACCAACTGATAATAATTGGCAGCTAATATTCATTTCTACTTATAAGAGATGAGAGTGAAGAGAATACTCTGGTTGAATGGAGAGACACGCTTCCAATCCTAATAGGTCAGTTATAACTGAGCTCCATGATGGAAACAGGTCCAATGTTTCCAAATATTCTAATTTATTTAAAGAAAAACTGAAAGCACATATTGTCATTACCATATCTCCTGATTAGAATGTTGATTTCTATTTCAAATGTAAACAGTGTGGACAACCACTGTCAAACAAAGCATGTCTGCTAAATTCAAGCTGTAGGCCACTGATGGGCCACCAATGGGTTGAGAGGCAGAATGTGTAGAAATGGCAATAAAATGCTTTGGGATCCAAAAGTCCTGTAATCAAACATATTCTAACTTAATCTTGAGCAAAGCAGGTTAGGATTTCTGCTCTAGTGGGCTAGTTTTACAACAATAAATTCTCCCCACAGTTATATTGTTGCATCCAAGTAGAGAACCGCAGTAACACAGAATAAGATTCTTTAGAGAAGCAGCTCTCATTGACGATGTATTAACGGATTTCTGTTCGGTCATCCATAGAGTTCTGTTGAGAAAGAGTATATGTAATATGGAGAAGACCAATGATTCCATGTTAACAGAATTTGTCCTGGTGGGGCTTTCTGCCCACCCAAAGCTCCAGACGGCTTTCTTTGTACTAATTTTGTGGACATACCTGATGATTCTTCTTGGAAATGGAGTCCTCATCTCAGTTATCATCTATGATTCTCACCTGCACACCCCCATGTATTTCTTTCTCTGTAATCTTTCCTTCTTGGACATTTGCTACACAAGTTCCTCTGTCCCACTAGTTCTTGACAGCTTTCTGACAATAAGGAAAAGGGTTTCCTTTTCTGGATGTATGATGCAAATGTTCCTTTCCTTTGCCACGGGGGTCACAGAGTGCGTGCTTCTGGGCATGATGGCACTTGACCGATATGTGGCCATCTGCTACCCACTGAGATACCCTGTCATCATGAGCAAGGGTGCGTATGTGGCCATGGCAGCTGGATCCTGGGTAACTGGGCTTCTTGACTCCATGGTGCAGGCATCTCTTGCAATGCAGTTACCATTTTGTGCTAACAATATCATTAACCATTTTGTTTGTGAAATTCTGGCTATCCTGAAACTGGCCTGCACTGACATTTCAATCAATGTGATAAGCATGGCAGTGTCAAATCTCATTGTCCTGGTATTTCCATTGCTAATTATTTCCATCTCTTACATTTTTATTGTTGCCACCATTCTGAGAATCCCTTCTTCCGAAGGAAAACGTAAAGCCTTCTCCACTTGCTCAGCCCACTTGACAGTGGTAATTATATTCTATGGAACCACTTTCTTCATGTATGCAAAGCCCAAGTCTAAAACCTCAGTTGATCCAGATAACCAAGACATCATTGAAGCCTTCATCTCACTCTTTTACGGAGTGATGACTCCCATGCTTAATCCTCTCATCTATAGTCTGCGAAACAAGGATGTAAAGGTTGCTGTCAAGAACATGCTGTGTAGGAAAAGCTTTTCCGATGAAATGTGAATAGTGATTTACACAATGTGACTCAAACTTCAAAGGTGCTGCAGACACAAAATTCAGAAGAGAAAATTACCAGGTGAAAACAAATTCACCATGTGGCATTCAAAACTATATGACAAAAAATATTTTGGTTGCAATTGTTACTGTCAGTTTTTGTTCTAACTGTTAAAATAAAACATGTTCCTGGTTTTAAAATATACTATTATAGAAAATAAAAACGTTGAAAATCTCTTAGGAACTCTCACCAAAAAAAACAAAATTCACTCAAACCCTTTAAAAACAGTAAAGGCAAAGGGTATTCTACAAAGCATTTTATAACCTATTATAAGTACATTATTAATTAGTATGAAAAGTAAATATTAATCAGCACATGATATATTATATATTTATTTTTAATTTGTTCATTTCCTTGCTGTTTGTGTCCACCACACATGCAAGCTGCCTGAAAATAAGCTCTGATATGTTTATCACCCTACATCATCCAGATAACTTTTAACAGAGCTTGGCATAAAATAGGTGCTCAATAAATTTTTTTAAATAAATAAGTGAATGATCTAATGTATAAAACCTAAAATACATATCTGTCATGTCTGAAATAGTAAAGTTATTCAAAAGGAAATTGATTAAATAAAATACTTATAAATAAGCTCTATAGACATTTTTATAAGATTATTCTTTAATAGAAAAGGTATTAACTTTTATTTTCTAGGTGATATGTATTATAGAGAAACAAGTTTTACTCACCAGCTATATCTTTTCTGAGGAGTTTATACATAATGAGACTAAGATAGGTGAGGTGAAACAGTTCACTAGTAATGTATCCTAAGTTTTAACTTAATAAAACACAGGTTACCTGGTGGCAGAGTGTTCCTTCTGAAATTTGAGAAGAAATAAGATTGGGTAAACACTTATTTTCTACTCCACATTGGATCACATAGCATCTTAGTACTACAAACACTAGACAGAACTGATAACTAACACAAACTTCAATGGGGAGATAAGATGAGGCAGAAGAGATTGAGTCTATGTGCACAACGGACTGAGAAGCTACAGGGTTTTAGGTACTGGGAGATAAAATACAGAGGGCCCCAAATTAAGGTTAACTCTACTGAAGAGTGCAGCTAAATGGAGCGGCACCCATGAGAAGAATAGAAGCTGCACTTACTTCCATTAGGGAAACTGAGTCAGATATAGTCAACAAAGGAAAGCCATCCTTTTACCCAGCTCTTTAAGGAGCCTATTATAGTTAAAATGTAAAACACAAATCTAAAGTTAAAGACTATAACTACTTCTAAGTTGGAAGAGTAAACCCATAATACCATCCTGTCCTGTTAACATGTAATTATTGTAATTTCATAATATTAAATAAGTTAACTGTTCCCAGGAGTGGATGATGACCTAATGTGTGAAGAGAAGTGGTTTCATGATTTTTTATATGTCTTACATAGAAGACTTACAAACTTACTTTAGTATATGGTAGTTTAGAGTAGATATTATATTATTCTCTGTCATTGGAGAATCTTACACAACATGATAGAATTCTAAATGAAATATTAAACATAAAAATGTATCTAAATAATAATCATAATTGCTTAAATAAGCCCTACCAGAAAAAGGATTCCCTAAGCACACCTATATCCAGATATGACATTTTCCCATCGTTCTTACACATCCTTCCAACATACCATTAAATTTACAACTGGTTACACTGCCATGGATTCCTAAAAAATGTCTAAACTACAGCTTTTTGCTTTGTGACAGAGGATGTCATAAGGACAGATCAAAAGTGTCCATAGATTTGAAGAGAGAGCTCCATTTTACTAATCTACTTAATCCTTTTGATCTTCTTCAAGTGCCTGGATAGAATCACATCGGTTTCCATCCCAGGTGAAATAAAGTAGCATGTCCAAAAGAATATTCACCTACATCCATGAAAGTAAATCAAAATAAAGCACTTCATTCCTACTTTTTCTCTGATAGAGTGAATGAAATATGACTTTCTAGTACCAAAATGAAATCTGAACTATATTCAAAAGCCATGCTTTTGATATAGTCTTTGTTTTAGTGCATCTGTTGCCTTGAAACATGGCATTCCTTAGGGTCTCTCTTGCTGCAATACCATTGTACATCAAATAAAACTTATTGAAATATACTTGAAATTTAAAAAGTGAATGTTTTCTTTAAGAAACATCCTATTTCATGCCCTGTGTTAGTCATGAGTGCTAGTCACTGAACATTCTGGTTCTCTTTCCAGGAACACAGTGAGATTACCATTTCCCTTGAAGCTGAGTCAAATTTCCTTTGCTTTGACCAATGAAATTCTAGTGGAGGTGATGTTCATCATTTCCAGATAGAAATATTTATTTCCCAGTGACAGAACCTGCACCTTCTTGTCCCCTTGCCAGGTGGAAGAGTACATTTCAAGATGGAGCCTCCACTAGCCTAAGCTCCTAAGTGACTTGCTCACAGTGTCCCTGCCACTCATAACATATTATACATTACAGGATCAATAAGTAAAACTATATTGTGCTAAACCAGAGAGGTTTATAAGCTGTTTGTTATGGCATCCTAACCATCTTAACCAAACCAATCTTGACAAACATACACACGTCTCAAGTAGGGGAAGAAGCCCTGAGATGAAGCAAAACTAGAAGACCTGCAAGAAAGCAGCACTAATAAGATTAGCCTGGTAGGAAATGCCAGGATTAGCCGTGCAAATGAATCTTAATCCTTGCACACATTAAAGGGATTTCTCCATTAGACCTGGACCCTATAAAGAGGAAAAGAGAGTTTTCAGGATCAATGTGGATAGTTTTACAAAATGTACTTTATGGAACTACCACATTTAGGAACATGCTAGTCAAGATCTAGAAAACATAGACTTGAATAATTTCATAACAATTTTCAGGAAAATAGCAGAAAAGTATTTTGTTAAAATAATTCCAACAAAGTAATTTCTTAAAATGAAATGTAATGTCTTAGGATGAGGCACATATTCCAATATTCACATATGCAACATATGGACCAGCAGCAGCCCTTACAGTTTCAAGTCAGTCCCACTGCCTTATTCCCACAAAAAAGATCAAATATTCTCTGGAGGAAGTCATCGTAAATTTAATTATGCAGGATTCTCATGAAAAATGAAATTTATAATTATAAATCTCTAGGCACATACAGAAGCAAACTGTCACTAATGAGAGTGCACATTCACAATAATCACAATCAATGTAAATGGACTAAAGTCATGGTTTTTAAATAATATCATTATATCAGGTATATTGAATGTAAAAAGACATAAAGCTTTTTGTCTTATTTTAATCTGTATGTTTACAAGGGATATATCTAATATGTGGGAAAATAAGGGTTGAAATTAAAATATGGAAAAATATAAAATAAAATAAATTCAATATCAAAAAAACATTATTAGAAGCAAAAGTGCAAGCTAGTTTCATTAATTTAAAAGTTCACTTAACCAGGAAGATGTGTAAATCCAACCTCTATTCCCTCTAATAAAACAGCCTCAATATACAAAGGAAAACTAAATATAACTACATATCCTTCTTGAGCACTAAAAAAATAAACAGGCAAATATTTATAAGGATGAAAAAGATTTTAACAAAACCATTAACAAGCTTAACAACCCAACTATGAAGGAATACACATTCTTCTACCGCATACATTGGAATATATGCAAAAATTGATATTATATCAGGTTGAAAGCAAGAATTGGCAAATTTCAAAGAAACAATATTAATCAGTCTACATTCTCTTTCCAATAAAGAAATTAAGTTAAAGAAATTAATTAATTAAAAACCCCTGTAAGCTGGGACAATTAAAACACACTCCTAATGACTAAGTATCAATAATACTCAAAATATTTAAATTCTATGGCAAATGTTCTAATAAATAAGAGTGAATTCCTGCTATAAACAGCCAGTGTGGTGAAAGCAATTAATATGTGCCAGCTAACTATCACCCCTCACTTATAGGTCAGAGAAAAAATTAAAACCAAAAATTAAAATTACAATGAAAAAATTAAAACCTTATAAAACTAGGCATGAAATCATAGCCACTGGACAGCTATATTGGTTGTTAATAATGAGCTTCCATTCTGATTGGTTGTGTCATCTTCCTGAGAAATGCATGGATACTCCTGTGTCACAGAGAGTAGATAATGAGCACTAGGACCAAGGGTTTTAACCAGCCAAAAAGTTGCTGAATAAACCTAACATCCTGCTGAACAAACCACACGTCAGTGTGATGCACTTTAGGAGAAGATGCACGAGTTCAAGAATTTTTAGTTTATCAAAGGTGGCCAAAAATCTTAGTGGTTAAAACGCTGATATGCAGTCAAACTGGCTGATAAACAGTTTAGATTGGACTCTCCCCTCTACGTTTATCTTACTAATATATAAGCTATGCAAGTGATTAAACCTCTATAACATCAGGCATTTTTACTTATAGTAAGGATTAAATGTACTAGCTCACTCATCCACATGTATGGCACTCCTCTCACTCTAGAGAAAAGGTACTTATTTCAACAAACCAAGAAGCTAGAGCAATAGGGAGAGTTTAATTACAAGCAAGTTTGTTTGGGGGATAGTAAATCACTAGGTTGATATAATATAGCCAGTATATGAAGATGAAAATTGGAAAACTAATGATGGAAATTCCATTTGATGCTATAAATGGTGTGATTCTTGATGCAAATATTATAGGTAGTATCTTTGCAGTATATAAGAAAAGCCCAGCAAACATTATTAACCTCAATCAACTTTTTAGAAAAGAAGAAAGTAAAACCACTAAAAAGAGAGGCAAGTAGACTATACAAAGAGTAGGAAAAAAAGGCATGGCTGTGTATTTAGATAGATTACAAAAGAGCTTCAAAAAGCCTAAAAAGGAATATCATAACTCCAAGAAAGCTAATTGAAGATACTGACATCAAAGATATCAGAGATATTACTATGCAGAAGAGGGATTCTGATTCAATCAGTTCAAGAACCTCTTCTCTAGGGCAGATTGGAGAGTCACCAGTGGTAAATCCACAGTTGCCATAGGATCAGTGGAACTATAAACAAAGATAAAAGAATAATTCTTTTCCTGAGCCTAGATAGGAAAAAAATTTTTTTACTAACTCTGGATAACGTCCACGAAGTTTTCACAGAAGTTGGAAAAGGAAGGAAGAAACCTTTAACTTTTTGCAAATTAATGCAAAATGAAGCAACCACTTCAGTTGCTAATGTTTTCTGTATCTCAGGGAAGAAAACACATTAAATATCACTTATGCCACAGATACATTTAATCCTTATGAAAACTTGAAGATACAATGATTTTATAGAATAAGAAATGTGGAATCTAAAATGTTGTGTAAATTGCCCTAGGTCTATAGCTATGAAGTGGTAAGACAGGGATTGAAGCACAACTAAATAGACTCTAATATTCAAATACTTCCCATTATCCCACCATATAACTCCTTTTTTTTTTTTTTGACTGCTAAAAGATCTGTCAAGACTTCACTATCCATCTCTTTAGCAAGTAGATAATGACTTAACAAGTAGATATCTCTTTAGCAAGGAGACAAATTTTCACTCCTATGACCTTCAACCACATTAAACACGGTGCTTCCAAAGAGGCCAACCAATATAGGAACACATCTTTTCTTTTCTACTTGTTATCTCATACTTTGGTAATCTCTTCCCACAGGAATATAAAAGACGGTCTAATATTTACACCTGAACAGTGAACTATATCTCAGAAGACATCATTAAAAGTTGACTGCCCTACTTCTCCTGGAGACCAAGGTACAAATAGTTACTTAGAGATGGGATCCCACACGGCTTGTTAACAGTCTAAAGTTGAGCTTGTTAAAGTAAACTAGTAACTTTTTAACAACACTCTTCCCTCCACAAGTTCTCTGGAGGGAATTGGAGACTGTACCTAGGAGATTGATTTCTCCTTCTTAGTTTAACTGAACAGAAAAAAAAAAGTATGAGATCATTATATGGAAAATTCTAAACATGTAATCACTTTATGCTGGGAAAATGAAGCAGTCCTCTATGTACTGTCATCACCAAAATGTAATCAGGGTAAAGAAGACATATTCCAATAAAAACATAAAAAGTCCGAGAGATACTGTTAGGAAAGGGAATATGATAGCATATGCATTTTGTTTAGCCACATGGAATTAAAGAGATTTGCCATAGTGCTTATCCTTCCATACTGCTTCATAGCCAGTCTATTTTACTAATATGACATTACCTGCATAGCAGTGAAGATATTTGAGTTTGTGACCCCTAGAATACAATAAATTATGCAAGCAGCTCATTTTCATCCTGGAAAATTTGTTCAAGGTCTACATAATTAAAAAATAATTAGAGTTGTTTAGAAATAGAATGGACCCAACTTTTGGAGTGGATATTTCTTTCTCCCTCAATGTTCATCTAAGTCCAGGACAGTCATGCACGGGACAGGACACTATAAAGACAATCCCACAGCCACTGGGGTAGGAGTCATTAAGTATTTTTTTTTTTTTTTTTGAGACAGAGCCTCAAGCTGTCACCCTGGATAGAGTGCCATGGCATCACAGTTGACAGCAACCTCCAATTCCTGGGCTCAAGCGAGTCTCTTGCCTCCACCTCCCAAGTAGCTGGGACTACAGGCACCCACCACAATGCCCGGCCATTTTTTGGTTGCAGCTGTCATTGCTGTTTGGCGGGCCCAGGCTGGATTCGAACACTCCAGCTCAGGTGTAAGTGTCTGGCGCCTTAGCCCGTTGAGCCACAGGCGCCGAGCCGAGTCATTAAGTATTAATATTTTTTCCATAATTCTGATTATAGAATCCACAATGACACTTAAAGATGGCACAAAGAGCTCAAGGCCAGTAAGATGATGAACGGCAAATAAAGTATGGTAAATAAATGATCGTACTAATCAGTGCATCTTTGTAATATGACTATCCATCACAATGATTCAGAATCACTGTGGAATAATCATGACCACCCCTAAACAATAAACTAGATAGTTCATTTGAATCTAGATATATGAGTATCTATTATAGAAATTTTAGGATGGGATGTCCAAGCTTTCTAACAGCAGAGATGTGATTAGCAACCCATGAGATAAGCCATTGATTATAGCATAAATGTAAGTGTGAGTAAGGGTACCAGGATTAATTTAGTTGCTATGCCTTTTGTAGGATATATTTCATTATTACTCATATCTGTGATGTCATTTGAGAATTCTAACTTAATTATCTGAGATAAATATATCATTTTCTCCATTATTCTAGCACCACTGAAAATATATCTATCTGTCATCTGGTAGCACTGGACATAGGCATATGTAATGAGAAGAGAACTGGGCCATGCTGACGTACCAACTCCATTGTTTCTACCATACCGTGCTCCTCACCCACCTTACTCCACACACTGCTCTAGCTGCAGAGGAAACACCCAAAGACAAGAATGGGAGTGGTTTGAAAGAGTTCATGTCTTTAGGAAGCTGAGGCCCCAGAACATACTAGTGAATGTTGCTGGAATGACAGCCCTGACCCCTGAAAGCATGAGGCTTGCTTTTCCTAAATATTTTATACTTTGTGTTATGGCAACCTGTGCCATACATGAAAATCTTGAAAATGCAGTCACATTGCAGTATTTTCCACAATAGGAGATAAATTTTACTGTCTAGAAGAGAGTCTTCACAAGATATCAAGTTGTAGCAATTTCCCAGTTCAGTTTAATGTGAAACTTGGCCCTGGCAAAAGAAAATATTAATAATTTTTTTTAAAAAAGTAGGACATAAATGACAACCAGAACAGAAACCCAGCTGGTATAACATAGTAGTAAGCAGAGTAGTGGTTTGCTATGAATCACATTTTCAGAACATCTGCCATGCTACCCTCTGATAAAATACTTTAAAAAGACAATAATATTGGACACAGAGAGACCAATTAGGAAGCTGTGGCAAAAAGGTCACCTTATTGTATTGTGCTTTTTATTTTTAAATATTTAACTATCAAAGACTTAATTTATTCAAGTTATACAGTGTGATGTTTTGATATGCATATAGATTGTATAATGGTTAGCACAATCGAATTAATTAATACATCCATCACTACTCATGTTGCACTATAGATATCCAGAACTTATTCATCTTATAACTGAGAATTTGTACTTTTTGACCCCTCTCTTCTCATTTTCCCTACCTCCCAGCCCCCTGGCAAATACCATTCTACTTTCTACTTCTATGAATTTGATAATACTGGAATATTAAGAAGTAACTCAGGACTTGTCACAGCTGTACATTAATCATTTTGTGTGTCTATTAATGGACCCACTGAACTAAACTGACTTGAATACACTTAACAAAAAAATTAGCCCCTTCTTTTCTTTTTCTTTTTTCTAAAAAAAATGAGCCTCTTCTAATTTAGATTCTATCTTAAATGACTTGTTAAGATTCTGTACAATCAAGTCAAGAAGGCTTATAATTTTGTCTCATAATAACAATCCATACTTTTCCCAACTCATCAAGAAATAGATCCCTTTCTTTGATGACAGTGATTTTTGATACTCTTTTTTTTTAACAAGTGAACAGTTTATTAAGAATTAAACAAAGGTATGATGTGATACAGTACAAGCAAGACACTCAAGATAGGTATAATAGTACTACTCACACAAAAACTTAAATTTCACCTCAAAAAAAATCACAAGAC
>CAUYRH010112929.1:0-15999 GCA_963574655.1 Perodicticus potto | reverse complement strand
TTTTAAATTATTTTTTATTGAGTCATAACTGTGTACAATGATTCAGGCTTGGAGTACAGTGTGCGGGCTTCCCATACAATCGGAGATATTTTTATCCACCTGATTAATGTAACATTCATGATATTTTCTCATTTACTATGGAATATTATTTGGCCATAAAAAGATGGAGGTTTCACATCTTTCGAATTTACCTGTATAGAATTGGAAAACATTCTTCTTATTAAGATACAACAAGAAGGGAAAAGCTTCTATCCAATGTACTCAGTAGTAATATGAAACCAATAAATAAACAACTACACCGCCAGATGAGAGAAAAACATAATAAAATTTAAGTGGGGGAAGGGGGAAGGAGGAAAAGAGGAAAGGAGAAGAAGGAGGGGGATTGATACATTTTCACCTAATGTGCACAATGTAAAGGTATACAGTATACCTTCTGGGTGAATGGCTCGATTACAACTTGAACCTTTCCTAACAAATGCAAACAATGTAAGCTAATCATTTGTACTCTCATATTCATCTGAAATTAAAAAAAAATAAATTGATCAAACACCTTAAATCAGGCAATATCCTCATGTTGGACAAAATCAAACTAGAATAGGACAACTATATACTGTTTAAAAAGACAATTATTTTAAATATAAAAATAGAGGTAGACTGAAAGTGAATTATGACCCAGGCATGGTAGTTTATGCCTGTAATGTTAGTACTTTGAGATTCTTAGGTGGAAGGATCATTCGAGCCCAGAAGATTAACTTGCCGTGTGCTATAATGATGACAATGCACTCTAGCCTAGGTAACAGAGGGAACAGGCAGTTGCAAATTTTATGGCCTCTCTTAGTAATCAATATTAATGGAACACATAGATATAAACATATCAAGGGTACAGACGATTTGAATAATATTATCAAACAATTTAATTTAATTGGCATTTATGGAAGAATATATTCAAAAGCAGAACGCATGGTCTTTTCAAGAATACACAGAAAATTCACCACAATGACTATACGCTGGGCCATGAAATAAGTCTTAAGGAGTTTTAAAAAATGAAATATTATAGAAAATGTTCTTGTACTAAAACTAAACTAATTAGAACTAAATAACAATAAAATATGTAAAACTCTTAAATATTTAGAAGGAAATAAAAAAATTTCTCAGTAACTAACTGATCAAAACACACACATCTACATGCAAAAGAGAAATATCAAAAGTTTTCAAATGTGTAGCAATTAAAATACAATGTTTCAACATTGGTATATGCAGTTAAAGTACTAATTTTATGGAATTTATATCTGCAAGCAGTTTTAATAGTGCTGAAGAATGCCTTAATACCAATAATCGTAATTTTCACCCTAAGGATCTAGAAAATGTAGAGAATTTGGACTTGTTTGAGTGGGTGTTTCTTGTGGAACCTATGTGAGTTTAATTGGAACTCTCAGTATGAACCATCTGTGGATTCTTGTTCTCCAGCTGCCACTGTCTGGGGCTGCAGGATCATCACTTATTTGACATTGTTTGAGTGGTGTTGGAGGGCTTGAAACAGTGGAGAGTGTATAGGGTACTTCTGTCCACAGATCCTCCTCCTCCTCTAGCTATTGCTAGCAGAAGGTGGCAGGTGTTAATATCTTTGTCCAACAGCAAATTACTGTGACTCCTTAGGATTGGGTAGTAATCATAGAGGGCAGGCTAACACCAGGACAGAGCCAGGTTGGGCTACTTCACCAAACTGACCCTCAGAGATTATGGCAGTAGCTCTAAAAGAGAGCTTTGAGAGGCTGTAGGTGAAAGGCCACAATCACAAGCTCTAGGTCACTGTGGAAGGGGTGGTGAACTCCAGTTTCTGGGGCCTGGCACTCCATTCTCTCCCCACCAGTTTTGAAAGCCAAATAAATCAGTACAGTGTTTACTGAGGGTCCCTAATTACATGATCCCACAATAACTATTCAGAGACAACTTATCCTTTCAACTAAAATGTATAATAATATATTTTTTAAAAGATGATAATACACATAGGGAGGAGCCAGAAGAATTATGGAAAAATAAAAAATGAGAGCAGAACAAATCCCCAAAGAGATTACAAGGGATATGCAACAGAAAATACCATTCATAGAAAAATGGCTGAAATGTCACAAATGAAATTCAGAACATGGATGCAAATATGATGATTGGAATTCTGGAAAAGAGAGAAATAGAAGTTAAAAAAATAGTCCAAAAGTTGTCCAAGAAATATTAATAAATTCAAAGACAAATTCACCAAGGATATGGACATAATCACGAAACATATAGCAGACCTTAAGGAATTCAAAAGTGTATTAGAGAACTTTAAAACAAAGTAGAGACCCTCAGTAATAGAATAGAACATGGAGAAGAAAGTATTTCAGAAAATGAAGGCAAGACTTTTCTAATATCCCAACCATTCAAAGAGGCATTTAAAAAGTAGAACAAAAACAGAATATTCCCTGAGAGAATTTTGGGATCATTCCAAAAGATCAAATATCTGTATTATACAGATTCTTGCAGGAAAAGATGATGGCTGTACAAGCGCTGATGCTCTACTTCAAGATACTATGGTGCAGAATTTACCAAACATTGTGACAGACACAGAAATTCAGATGGTAGATAGTTTCAGAACCCTATCACCACTCAATCCAAACAAAGCATCTACTAGATACATTGTAATTAACTTTGACAAGGATAATATGAAGGAAAAAAAACCTTGAAAGCAATCAGGCATAAGAAAAGTTTTACCTACAAAGAGAAAATTACCAGTATAACTGTAAATCTTTCAGCTGAAAGTTTTCAAGGATGAAGAAGAAGGTCATCAGCCTTTAACCTTAATAAAAGCAAAATTCATCTCAGGATCCTGTGTTCTGCTAAACTAAGTTTCATTTGTAATAGAGAAATCAAATATTTTATTGAAATGCAAATGTGAAAGAAATTTTCCAAGACTAGACCAGGTGTAGAGTAAGTCCTCAGACCCATTCTTCATAATGGTACATAACCAAAGTAAACACACCCCCAAATTAAAGAAAAATTTTAGCTTCCAGAATAGAGAAAGTGATAAAAATAACCTCTAAATGTCTGAAAAATGAGATGAGAAAATCTCTACCATACCTATCAATTCTCTCAATAAATGTAAATGGCTTGAATTCCCCTCTGAAGAGGCACAGGCTTCCTGACTGGATACAAAATCTCAGGCCCTGTATCTGTTGTTTCCAAGAAATAAACCTAACCTTGAAGGAAAAAGAAGGCTCAGCATGAAGGGATGGAAAACAATAATCCAGGTGATGGAAATCAGAACAAAAGCAGAAGAGGTGGCACCTGTGGCTCAAGGAGTAGGGTGCTGGGTCCATATACCGGTGGTGGTGGTGGGTTCAAACCTGGCCCATTTCAAAACCTGCAAAAAAAAAAAAAAAAAAAAAAAAAAGCAGGAATTACAATCTTATTTTCAGATACAATTACATTTAATCCAGAAAAAATAAGGAAAGACAGGATGGAAACTGTATGCTTGTCAAAGGAAGCACACAACAGGAAGCTATTTCAATAATTAACATTTATGTACCCTATCTGAATGCTCCTCAAATGATAAATCAAATTCTAAATTATCTGAACAATATCTTATCTTCCTGCACTATAAGAGTTGGAGATTTTAATACCCTTTTGAAAGTACTGGACATATCCTCCAAGCAGAAATTAAACAAAGAAATAATGGACTTACATATGACTCTAGAACAAATGTACTAAAGGGACATATACAGAACATGTGATCTTAACAAAACTCAATAAACGTTCTTTTCATCAGCCCATATATCGTCCTTCAAAATTGATCATACCTTAAGACACAAGTGCAACTTCAACAAATTCAAAAGAATATAAATTATTCCTTGTATATCTCAGACATCACTGAATAAAAGCTGAACTCAACAGCAACAGAAATCTTTATATCCAAATAAAGTCAAGAGAACTAAATAACCTTATGCTGAATGACATCTGGGTCAAAAAAGAGATTAAGAAGGAAATAATTAGGTTTCTTGACCAAAACATTAATAAACCCACAAACTATCAAATCCTGTGGTATATTGCAAAGTCTGTCCTAAGAGGGAAATTGATAGCACTAGATGCCTTCATTGAGAAAACAGAAATAGAACATGTCAGCAACCCAATGGGCACCCTAAAGCAACTGGAAAAGGAAGAATAATCCAACCCTAAACCCAGGAGAGGAAAATAAATCACTAAAATGAGAGCAGAATTTAATACAATTGAAATAAAAGAATCATTTAGAAGATCAGGGAAATGAAAAATTCTTTCTTTGAAAAGATTAATACAATTGATAAACACTTGCCTAGACTAATCAGAAACAGAAAAGTAAAATCTCTAATAACTTAATCAGAAAGTCTAAAGGTGACATAACAACATACACTACAGAAATATAAAATATCCCCAGTGGTTACTGCAAAAAAAATTATAATCCCAGAAATATAAAAATGTAGAGGACATGGACTAATACCTGGAATTACTCCACCTTCCGAAACTCAACCAGAAAGAAGTCAAAATTTTAAATATACCTGTATCTGCCCTGAAATGGCATCAAATATATGAAATCTTCCAAATAAGAAAGGCCCTGGAACAGATTGTTTCACACCAGAATTCTACCAAACCTTCAAAGAGAAATGAGTACCTATATTGCATAGTCTATTCCAAAACAATAGAGAAGGAAAGAAGCCACATCAACATGTCCTATGAAGAAAATATCACCCTGATTCAAAAACCAGGAAAGGACACAACAAAAAAAGAAAACTATATGCCAATATTGTTAATCCATATCAATGCAAAAATATTCAATAATATCTTAGAAAGTAGAACACAGCAACATATTAAAAAAGTTACCATCAGGATCAAATGGGTTTTATCTGAGGGATGCAAGGTTGGTTCAACATACATAAATCCAAAATGTAATTCACCACAGAAATAAAATAAAAACAAAAGAACATACAATTATCCCAATTGATGCAGAAAATGCTTTTGACAAGACCCAGCATTGTTTCTTGATAAAAACACTTAAGAAAATAGGCATAGGTGGGATATTTCTTAAAACAGTCGTGGCCATCTATAATAAACCCACAGCGCATATCATATTGAATGGAGTTAACTGAAAGAATTTCCACTCAGATCAGGAACTAGACAAAGATGCCTACTGTCACCACTGCTATTCGACACAGTGAAGATGTTCAAGCCATTGCAATCAGACAAGAGAAGGAGACCAAAGGTATTCAAATGGGGCCAGTGGAGGTCAAACTCTCATTCTTTGCAGATGACATGATCTTATACATAGAAAACCCTATGGACTCAACTACAAAGCTCTTATAAGTGATCAAGGAATATAGCAGTGTCTTGGGATAAAAATATCAATACCCATAATAAATTGGTAGACTCCATATGTGCCACTAATAGTTATGCTGAGAATAAAATCAAAGACCCTATTCCTTTTACAGTAGCTCCAAAGAATATGAAATATTTGGGAATATATTTAACATGGGATATGAAAGATCTCCATAAATAGAACCAGGAAACCCTCATAAAAGAAATAGAATAAGATTTGAACAAATGGAAAAACATACCATGCTTGTGGGTGAGAACAATCCATATTGTTAAAATGCCCATACTACCTAAATCAATCTACAGATTTATTGCAATTTCCATCAAAACACCAATATCTTGCTTTGAAGAACTTGAAAAATTAATACTTCATTTAATATGGAACCAGAAAAAAAATAGCAATACAATCTTTAAAAATAAGAACAAATCAGGAGGCATCATGATAACAGACTTCAGGTTACAATACAAATCTATAGTGATCAAAACAGCATGGTATGGAACAAAAATAGAGATATAGATCTATGGAATAGAATAGAGAATCTAGAGATGAACCCAGCCACATATCACCATTTGATCTTAGATAAACCAAACAAAAGCATGCAGTGGGGAAAATAATCCCTATTTAATAATTGGTTCTAGGAAAACTGGTTAACCACACATAGAAGACTGAAACTGGACTCACACCTCTCACCAATGACAAAAATTGATTCTTACTGGACAAAATATTTAAATTTAAGACATGAAGCCATAAAAATTCTAGAAGAGAGTGTGGGAAACCTCTTGAAAATATTGGCCTAGGCACATGCAATAAAGATGGTTCCAGTCCATGAACCCCTGTATCACTCTCCCTCTGGAGAAACCCTAACTACCCCCTTCTATCATCACCCGACTCAGCAGGAAGCAGTTAGATCGAGTCTTAGCCCCCTTTCCCTAACAGCAGTTGGAGTTTTACTCGGAGAGGGAGAATTGATGCAGGACATTTGGCGCCCTAGCCAGCTCAGCTGAGCTGGCGGACCTGCCGCCTCCTCCTTGGCGGTGTTGGTGCTGCAGCAGCCAGCTGAAGAGCCAGCAGGCTGGATGACAGGCAAGGAGGGGGACCTCCAACGCCCACTAGAGGCTCCAACAGCCAAAAAGGCTGGACAAATGCCGAGGAGACACCTGTGCCTTGGTGTCTCCTTCACTTTACACTTAGGACTAAATGTGGAGCCCCCATTTCCTATGCCTAGGTCAATTTCTTGTGAATTTCCTAGGCCTCAATTCCATGAATGGACTGTATCCATTCATTGATACACTCATTCAACTCGCCCCTGGCGGAAGGGACTGTATTCATTCGTTTCCTGGCCAAGGAACCCATACACCTATATATACCCTGAGGCTAAAGGCCTAAAGGAGGAGACGAGGAACGGAGAGAGCTTCTCTCTCCCTCTACCAGGAGTTTTAGTGTTTTCTGTATTCTTTTCTGTAAATCAATTCTGTCTTACCACTGAGGGGTGGGTGGGGTGGGGGGGGGGGAAATAATGTAATGAAGAATAATAAAATACATTTATTTAGAAAAAAAAAAGAGAGAGCCAAAAATTTTCTCACATGGTATTCAGGATCCATCTGTAGGGAAATCTCGATCAACATTAGTAACTTCTTGATTCCTATCCAGACCTTTTTCCCTTTGACTTGCTGTGCAATTGTGGTGCGTTCCTTATCCTTGATGTTGCCCAAAAGCTCCAAAGCTTCCAACAGCTGCCCTCCTATGGCAATGTTGGGCAAGTGGATGGTGGTGCTGAAAGCATTAAGCATTTCCATCTCCTGAACAACATCTTTTTGGCTGGTTGTCCCAATGATAAGAAGCTTGCGGCCCTGAGGAGGTGCCTTTTTCAGTAACACAAGTAGAGCCTGTAATGCGAGATTGGAAAATCGAGGGCCTATCAGAACATAATCAAGCAGTCTCTCAATGTCATCCACAACCTCACGACTGAGCTGGGATTTGTACGCATCATCAAAGATCTTCTTCATGGCCTGACATTTGGCTGTCTCAGAAAAGCCAATCATCTTATCAGGAGAACAGATCTTGATGAAGGGGAAGTTGGATTCCTCTGCAATTTCTGCAGCGAAAGCAGTCTTCCCACTATGAGGAGGGCCTTCCAAAAGAATGCTAACCAATGGTGTGTGGTCACTATTTTTTGTCTGCTGAACCAGCAGCTCCCCATCATTAAGAACTTGGCTAACTGGGTCACCCCATTTGATGATACCATTCACAAGTTTTCTTTGTTTCTTTTTGAGACAGAGCCTCAAGCTATTGCTGGGTAGAGTGCCATGGCATCACAGCTCACAACAACCTCCACCTCCTAGGCTTAAGCCATTCTCTTGCCTCAACCTCCCAAGTAGTTGGGACTACAAGTGCCCACCACAACACCTGGCTATTTTTTGGTTGTAGTTATCATTGTTGTTTGGTGAGCCTGGGCTGGATTCGAACCCACCAGCTCTGGTGTATATGGCTGGTACCTTAGCTGCTTGAGCTACAGGTGTCAACCCGAGTTTATTTTTATTTATTTATTTATTTATTTATTTGAGACAGAATTTCACTATGTCACCCTTGGCAGAGTGCCATGGCATCACAGCTCACAGCAACTTCCAACTCTTGGGGAAAGTGATTCTCTTGCCTCAGCCTCCCAAGTAGCTGGCACTGCAGGCCAGCCACACACCCACCACAACACCCAACTACTTTTTGGTTGTAGTTCTCCTTGTTTTGGCATGCCTGGACTGGGTTCAAATCCGGCAGGTCTGGTATACATGGCTGGCACTCTAGCCGCTGAGCTACAGGCACTGAGCTGGAGTTCATTTTTTTTTAAGCATTTTTGTGTTCAGATGAGATATTCAGCATACTCTGACCTCACATACTATATTGGATCACATTTGAACTACTGATCCTCTACTTTGCCTGCCAAAAGCCCAAACTCTGACCCTTACTTTCAAGGGCCTGAACACAGACCATATGTTCCACTGGAACATAGGAGCCATGATGGTCTCCTTTGACCGGCCCTTTTGCAGGCAGCTAAGCATCCTCAATTGCAACAGAAAGGGAGCATTGGTGTCTTTAGTTAACACTTTGGAAACATTCTGTTTCAAGCTCCAGCAGAGCTACAAGATAAGATGCAAAATTCAATAGTAACTTCTCCTATGTCAGTTATTCACTTACCAACTAGCATAGTCTCATGATCACCTGTAGTAAGCTGAAAAAGAAAATTCTTCACTTCTGGTCCATCTGTACTCTTTACTAAAAGATGCTTCCAATTCCTGATACTGTGTTGAAACCACAGAAGTAAACACTGGGGCAATAAAAGAAATTTTACCTACTCCAAAAACCTTAAACTTTTCAAAGGCGATTATCAGCATATGACAGAGGTCATTAATTACAACCAACAGATTTAGCTCATGTTTGTTTTTGTAAATAAATTGTTAGTGCAACATAGCCACACCCACTTGTTTACAGTGTTGGATATTGCTGTTTGCACTGTAACATCAGAGTTGAGTGGTTGCAGCCAAAACCATATTACAATTCTAAAATATTTACTACCTGGTCCTTTATAGAAAATGTTTACCAACTCTTAGGTCACACACCTTAGTTCACCCCAGTCTGTCCCCAACTGAAAACAAGAGATGATATAATCACAAGGGGTTTTTCTTCTTCTTCCTTTTTTTTTTTTTTTTTGAGACAAAGTCTCACTTTTTCACCCTCAGTAGAGTGCTATGGCATCTACCCATCAATTAAGTGATTCTCTTGCCTCAGCCTCCCCAGTAGCTGGGACTACAGGTGCCCGCCACAACGCCCGGACATTTTTTGTTGCAGTTGTCACTGTTGTTTAGCTAGCCCAGGCCGGGTTCAAACCCGCCACCCTCAGTGTATGTGGCTGGCACTGTAACCACTGTGCTATGAGCACCAAGCCTTCTTTATTTTTTAATGGGGTCTCTTGCTCTGGAGCCCAAGGGATCCTCCCCATATAATCAGCTATTTGAGTATTTTTCCCAAGGTCTTCCTATGCTAACCTCAGGGAAGCTCACTGGTTCCATGCCAAAGAGGCAATGAGAGTGACAACACTCAACAAGTCTTCAGTAAAAAGGTCAATACCTTGCTTGTAATTTAGGAAAGGCTGGGAATACTTTTAGAAAAACAATGTGGGGCCGGTACAGTGGCTTACCCCTGTAATCCCAGCACTACAGGAAGTTGAGGCGGGTGGATCGCTTGAGTTCATAAGTTTGAGGCTGAGGCAATGGATGGAATGGGTATTGCTGCTTTTGCACTGTAACATCAGAGTTGAGTGGTTACAGCCAAAGTGTTTGAGGTTGAACCCAAGCGTTTGAGGTTGCTGTGAGCTGTGTCACTACTGCACTCTACCAAGGGTGACAAAGACTCTGTCTCAAAAAAGAAAGAAAAGAAAAACAATGTGGGCTAGGTGTGGTGGCTCATACCTGTAATCCTAGCACGCTAGGAGGCCGAGGCAGGTGGATTGCTTGAGCTCACAAGTTTGAGACCAGCCTGAGCAAAATCAAAACCCCATCTCTACTGAGGCAAGAGGATTGCTTGAGCCCAAGAGTTAGAGGTTACTGTGAGCTATGACACCATTGCACTCTACCCAGGGTGACAGCCTGAGACTGTCTCAAAGAAAAGAAAAAGAAAAACAATGTGGTCTCATTTTCCATCAACCAGTCTACTAGCTAAACCAGGGGTCAAAGGGAAAACAATGGCATCTCATACACAAAATAATAAGGGAGCCATGTATAGTAAGAAACATCTCCAAACAAAGGCTTCTTAAATTCACCCAGCCAGACAGCCAGTCAAGCTCCAGGGCCTCAGGGTGAACCCCATTAATGTTGCTTGGCTGGTAACAGATTTTCTAGGCTATAGTTCCAACTCTCTTTCCTTACTTACATAACAGGCAGCACCAAGCCTTCTCATTCATCTAATTGGAGTCCAAATTTGACAGCATTACCCATAATATAACATTAACAAGAAAGAGATCAAAACTGAATTTCTGATGAACATAAAATTCATACAACAAGAGCTCTGCTTCTCAAGGAGCACATGCTTCCTCTCAGTTCTAATTTTTCCTGAAAGAGGGAAAACGCCACAGATGAACCCAACTAACTGAAAAAATCAATAGAAAGTCCTAGGAATGGCTCGGCACTTGTAGCTCAAGCAGCTAAGGCGCCAACTACATACACCAGAGCTGGTGGGTTCAAATCCAGCCTGGGCCTGCCAAACAACAATGACAACTACAACCAAAAAAATAGCCGGGCGTTGTGGTGGGCACCTGTAGTTCCAGCTACTTGGGAGGCTGAGGCAAGAGAACTGCTTGAGTCCAAGAGTTGGAGGTTGCTGTGAGCTGTGATGCCATGGCACTCTACTCAGGGCGCCAGCTTGAAGCTCAAGCTCTATCTCAAAAAAATGAACACTGGAAATGAACACTATTTATATGCAATGTTTTCCAATACAATGTCATTTCAAAATCAAAGAGTCAAGAATTCATATGTCTGGAAGACTAGTAAAGAAATCTTGCATCTACTCTGTGCAACAGTGGTGCTGCATCTGGACATTCACATCACTGCCCTCCATGCACAAAGGTGACCCTCATGATGGTCTGTTCCCTACTCTGTTTCATATCATCAGTAGGGCAGGTGAGTAATCTGACAGAGGATGTAAAAGCATTGCTTCCACCAATAAACACCGGTGTTAGATCTTAGCTAATACAGCTTTGTACCTTAGGCAAATCCCTTAATAGCTCTAAGCTTCAAGGTTTTTTATATCTGTTACAGGACTGGCTTCAATAGAGGCTCTCTACAGCTCTTTTTAATAAGATTATTTTAGCTCTATAATTATCCCTGTGTAACTCACTACACTACACATAACATAAAATGGCAGGCATCAACAAGTTCTTACTTCATTTCCTGACATCATTCTCCACCTACTCTTTCATCACAAAGCCAGTAGTGACAAGTTGGGCTAGATTCCAGACTCTAATATGTAGCTCTCAAAGCCAGTTTTAGTGAAGATTGTGTATGTGCACTTAGTGGATCAAAAGGAAATATTCTAATACTGTGCCTTCCACCCATGGAAGAAACATTTTCTTCTGAAGGCAAACTCTTAGATCCAGGTTAAAAATCTCAGCAGGGGGCTCGGCGCCTGTGGCTCAACGGGCTAAGGCGCCAGGCATGTACACCTGAGCTGGTGGGTTCGAATCCAGCCCGGGCCCGCCAAACAACAATGACGGCTGCAACCAAAAAATGGCCGGGCATTGTGGCAGGCGTCTGTAGTCCCAGCTACTTGGGAGGCAGAGGCAGGAGACTCGCTGGAGCCCAGGAATTGGAGGTTGCTATGAGCTGTGATGCCATGGCACTCTGTCCAGGGAGACAGCTAGAGGCTCTGCCTCAAAAAAAAAAAAAAAAAAAAATCTCAGCAGGGGCCTTGAGAAAATGTTGAGAAAAATGATGCCAGCAAATATTTCAGGAATTATTTATCAGTGATTGCAAAACAAACAGTGTCTTTGTATACATAAGGAACTCCACTCTCCTCTATACTTATGGTTCTGTAATATACAGCTTTGGTAAAACCATCTGAATGATGGAGGGGAGAATAGAAATATATGAACCTGGTGGCTCCAGATCTCATTTGCAAGAAGAATATTCATTAAATCTGAGGAGTCTGCCCAACTGGCTGGATCCAGGTTAACCTGATGCATTTTCTGGAACTGCCGGAACCCTTAGGTTCCTAGCAGCCCAGAGAAAAGGAGATGAAACCACCACTGAGAAGAAGAAACAAAAGCCTCCATGAATGCAAACCTCTCTACCCAGACCAAGCCTTATGCTATAGGTTGCCAAGAAGTCTTGTACCATTATTCTCCTAACCTTTAAGACAAAGTGATTGCCAAAGAAAAGGACCATGATCTTTTTTTGATAATAGGTCAGAACAGGTCTAAGTCACCAAAGATAGAGAATGTGATTTTTTCTTTTTCTTTTTTTTTTTTTGAGACAGAGCCTCAAGCTGTCACCCTGGATAGAGTACTGTGGCATCACAGCTGAGAGCAACCTCCAATTTCTGGGCTCAAGCGAGTCTCCTGCCTCTGCCTCCCAAGTAGCTGGGAGTACAGGCACCTGCCACAACGCCCGGCCATTTTTTTTGGTTGCAGCCATCATTGTTGTTTGGCGGGCCCGGGCTGGATTCGAACCCGCCAGCTCAGGTGTACGTGGCTGGCGCCTTAGCCCACTGAGCCACAGGTGCCGAGCCGAGAATGTGATTTTTTGAAAAAACTAAAAATTCTTTTCTGTTGTGTCTCTACCTAACTATCCAAGAGGCTCCCAAGGAATTTAAATTTCAAATATTTCCGAAAGAGAAATTAAGTCTAAATTCAAGTGTTGACAGTGAATTTCAAGAATGTGGTACTAGCTCGTCCACAGCGCAGTGGTTATGGCACCAGCCACATACACTAAGGGTGGCGGGTTCAAACCCGGCCCAGGCCAACTAAACAATTGCAAAAACAACAACAAAAAATAGTCCCAGCTTCTTGGGAGGCTGAGGTAAGAGAATCGCTTAAGCCTAAGAGTTTGAGATTGCTGTGAGCTGTGATGCCACAGCACTCTACCGAGATGACTCTATCTCAAAACAAAAACAAACAAACAAACAAAAAATGGAGTACTACTACTACTACTAATTCTGACTTTCACACATAACTCAGAAAGATAGAAAAGATGACATGTTGCTAAAGATGAGCATGGTAGATACAAAGTACACTCACATGGTAGCAGCCAAAATTGGTTCAGTTACTGTCAGTGACAGAAGAAGGAATAGGAGAGCATGAAAGAACATCTGACCTTGCATATGGAACTAAGAATCCAGTCCTAGGGTGGCTCCTGTGGCTCAATGGGTAGGGTGCCGGCCCTGTATACCAAGGGTGGCGGGTTTGAACCAGGACCCAGCCAAACTGCAACAAAAAATAGCTGGGTGTAGGCGATGCCTGCTCAGTGAGAAGGAGCCACTGACATCTGACCTTGCATATGGAGACTAAGAATCCAGTCCTAAGGCAGTTAACCTTGGATATGGACATCTGACCTTTCACATGGAGACTAAGAATCCAGTCCTAGGGCAGCTCCCGTGCCTCAGTGGGTAGGGCACCAGCTCCATATACTAAGGGTGGTGGGTTCGAACCCAGCCCCGGCCAAACTACAATTAAAAAAAAAATAGCCGGGCGTTGTGGCGGATGCCTATAGTCCCAGCTACTTGAGAGGCTAAGGAAAGAGAATTGCCTACATCCAGGAGTGGGAGGTTGCTGTGAGCTATGACACCACAGCACTCTACCAAGGGTGATAAACTGAGACTCTGTCTCTAAAAAAAAAAAAATGAATCCAGTCCTAGCAATGCCTAACTCATTCTGTGACCCTGGGCTGAGGTCCCCATCTACAAAATGCAAACTATTTAAGTAGAGCAGTGTGGACAGTGCCTATGGCTCAGTGGGTAGGGCACAGGCCCCATATACCAGGAGTGGTGGGTTCAAAACCAGCCTCAGCCAAATTGCAACAAAAAATAGCCGCGTGTTGTGGCAGGCGCCTGTAGTTCCAGCTACTTGGGAGGCTGAGGCAAGAGAAATGCCTAAGCCCAGGAGTTGGAGGTTGCTGTGAGCTGTGTGACACCACGGCACTCTACCAAGGGCGATAAAGTGAGACTCTGTCTCTACAAAAAAGAAGTAGAGCAGTGGTCTGCAAACTCTTGTAATGAACATTTTGTTAATTTACAATCATCCAGTTGCACATGGGTGGCTCACACCTATGATCACAATACTTTGAGAGGCCAAGGCAGGAGGATCACTTGAGCCCAAGAGTTCAAGGCTGCAGTGAGCTATGATTGTGCCAAAGTACTCTAGCCCAGACAACAGAACAAGACCTTATCAATCAACCAATAAATGAAATAAAATCAACCAAAGTTCATCAGAAGTTAAAACAAATTCAAAATGGCAGGCTGAACATGTGCATTTACCTCTACTCCTTCTAGAAACCCCATTAAATTATTATTTATTCTTTATATATTCTACTTACTAAGCATTTACTAATAAGTATTTGAAGTATATTAACTAAAACAATCCTCACACTCAAGTAGGTGGTGAACTCCATTTGACAGATGAAGAAAATGGATCACCAGTGCTTAAGGAAGTTGCTCAAGCTTTTATAGCTAATAAGTGGCAAAGTCAGAATTCAAACCCAGGCAGTCTGACTCCACAATATGCACGACACTGCTTGTCACATTAAGGTTCAAGAAGGGAAAACTTCCTAAGGAAAAAGAATAGCTTAGACAGATTAGAAGAGTCAATAAAATTTTAGAAAATGAAAAGCAAATGAATGAGTAATATGTAGGTTAGATAAAGAATACTGTGTGCTGCAAATGGCAGGACAATGCAGAACCCTCTCTAAAATTCAACCATTGGAGTCACCAGTTTCCTCAGAAGGTACTAGTATGAGGATCTGAAAACAGAAAGAACTAGTCCTCTCCCCAGGGAAGCAACTGCTCCATTGCTGCTCTTGCAGAAGACTGAAGGTTTACTCTTCAGAGAGGATGAATTAGAGATTCTAGACTTGGATAACCAGGGCACCTCTGAAGACAGGGAAATGGCATCATTCAGGGGGATTAAGTTAAAGTCTGCATACATAAGGGAGAGCCCCAAATCCCTTCCCACCAAAAGCTTTCCAGAATAACAGCCAGGCTTATACAACCTAGGAAGAAGTCACAAGACCTATGGACTCTGAACCTATTCTATGAAAAAGAAAGGTCCAATGCCCTATAGCCATAGCTCTCGGAATGTAGCAGTGGTACCCACCAGGGGTAATAATTTTGTTCATTGAAGATCATCCACAGCTTGACGCCTGTAGCACAGTGGTTACAGCGCCAGCCACATACACCAAGGCTGGCAGGTTCAAACCCGGTCTGGGCCAGCTAAACAACAGTGACAACTGCAACAAAAAATAGCCACCTGTAGTCCCAGCTACTTGGGAGGCTGAGGCAAAAGAATCACTTAAAGCCCAAAAGTTTGAGGTTGCTGTGAGCTGTGATGCCACCGCACGCTACCAAGGGCAACATAGTGAGACTCTGGCTCCAAAAAAAAAAAAAAAAATTCATCCACGGTAGGAAACCTGTCAGAATGTAAATTCTTGGGCTCAGGCCATACCTAATAAATCAGAAATTCTGGGGCAAGGCACAACAACCAGTATTTTCACAAGGTCACTAGGTGATTCTAAAGACTGCTAAAGTTTGAGAACCGCTCCCCTATGGGGAGGCCCACTAGTCTATAAACCATCCCACACCAAAAAGCTTCCAACCAGATTTTCAATGCCTGTTTATTTGAAAAAGAGACTGGAGGCTCAGCGCCTGTGGCTCAGCGGGCTAAGGCCCCAGCCACATACACCTGAGCTGGCGGGTTCGAATCCAGCCCGGGCCCACCAAACAACAATCATGGCTGCAACCAAAAAAAAAAAAAAAAAAATGGCCAGGCGTTGTGGCGGGCGCCTGTAGTCCCAGCTACTTGGGAGGTGGAGGCAAGAGACTCGCTTGAGCCCAGGAATTGGAGGTTGCTGTGAGCTGTAATGCGACGGCAC